>QWTY01026346.1:0-15555 GCA_008033365.1 Pseudorectes ferrugineus | reverse complement strand
TTTTTTTTTTTGTAAAGCCATGTAGTGTCATTGCTTATTCAACAACAGCCCACTTCTCCTGCAAAGCAGTACGCTGGGTTTGAAAAAAACACCCAACCCCACACGGCTGTAGAGAGAGCACATGTTACATCAGACACAGTACCTGATTTTTCACTGCACAGCTTGTCAGCTAGATAGTCTGCCTCTTGGGCGATAAGTGAGAATATTTCATCTTCATACTCCTCTACGATACTTTCCCACTGTAAGGATGAAAAAAAAAGGAGGATACTCGTACTGTGCTTTTTTTTTTTTTCCCTTTTTTAGCTAGAAACAAGCAGGGCGGCTGCGAGGAGCCCTCGGCTCGCTCCGCTCTCCCTGCCCTGCACAGCGTGGGGATGAATGGGGGCTGCCTGAGAATTCATGCTACCAAATATTACTTTAACTTCATGCCCAGCCTCACTGTTGTTTCAAAACCACATTCATGAATTGGGGAGGGGGGGGGGGGAAGGAAAACCCCTCCAAAAGGCATTTCACTTGGTTAGAGACCCCCCCACCCCCCCCCCCCCGCCCCCGCCCCTTTGAACATGGACTCATGGAGGAGGCACTCGAAATTTAAATAAAATGAGCCCATTTTGTAGTCTGATATTAGTGGTGACGATGTGCCATAAATACAGCTCGCTGGCCTTGCAGATGCAGCTCTGATTTCAGCGCAGATAGAGCAGCCGACAGCAGAGAGCTGCTGAGCTCCCCTCACCCCAGCATTTAGGGAGCTGCTGGCCATTCACCTCGGTGCCCCAAAATGCATCTCTACCCTCCTGGGACGGGTGGGTGAGTGCAGGTCCAAGGGGGTGCACCACCCAGCCTGGTGTTTGGCACCTTGTAGGAAGTCAGGGTGCATATTAAGAGGGAATTCCTGTCTCCAAAATAGAGCCTTCAACCCATAAACAAGGGGAAGCCCTTTAACGTGGGCAGAGAAAAATCACAGTGAAAGAAAATCTGCCTGCTGGAAGTCGTACACACACACACACACACAGACAGACACACACACTCAAGAAAAGGCCATTTGCTGTGCTTGACTGAAAAAATCAAAGCAATACCTGCCAGGACAGGCAATAACCGTGAGCTGGCAGTGACAGAGGCAGAGCTGTGCCTGTGCTCCTCGCTGGCTCACTCGCCTGCTTCTTTCGACTGCTCAGAAGGCCACGGCCAGCACCACTCCCTGGCTTTTCAGGGTCTTTTTTTTTTGTTTGTTTTTGTTCACTTTCCACAAGAGTTAAAAAGAAAAAAAAAAGGTCCCAAAAGCATTAGAGAAAAATATATAAAATATAATTTTGAAGAAGGCACTGGAACGAAGCCAGGCAGAGTACCTCAGTGTTTTTAGCAGAATTAGCTGAGAAAAACCCATCTCTACACCAGAAGGCCTAAGGAAAAAAAAAAAGATGACAACCCTCCCCTCCTCCCCTAATTTGTGTATAAATATTTGAAACTCCAGTTAGCAATCTGGATTTTAGCCACTTGTACAATTCCCTTATTTCCTGCACATAAATCAGCAGAGATTTTTTTTTTCTGGGAAATGCTAATTTATATTTAATCACTTAGAAAAAAAAATCCACGAGTAAAATGTAGTTTGGAACTGTTGAAGTTTAGGAAATTTGTAACGTATAAAGCATCTGGTCTAATCCGTGGGTTACTTCTGCAAGTGATGTGCCTTTTGTAAATGGTTTATTCATATTTATGAAGCCCTAAATAGATCCAAATACGTTTCTAAATAATGTTATAAGGCATCTGACAAAACGCAGTGTTATCACAAAATACTCAGCCAGTTTCTGTGAGGAACCAGTACAGAGTACCTTAAAATATGGCAAGAATATTAAAACAAGGCATGATCTGCATTATTTTCCTAGTGATGAGAAAGAGTGGGCACACTGACACAGCTGTGGCTGGAAAATAAAAGGTTACTCATTTGTTATGTTGGCCTACCCCAAATATCAAAGGTTTGTAAGCATCAGATTAAACACTGATTTTTTTTTTTCATAGCCTGCATAGATTTTTCTCCCCTCGCCTAGGAGTAAATCTATCCCATCTCCTTTTCCGTCCCAACAACTCCGTTAAGTTGCTCTCTGACTTTGCTAAAGAAACCTCATGGAGGAAAAAACTGATTTCTTTTTGCTTATTACATCACCCAAACCCCACACTTCATACAGATAATGCCCAGTTAGATGGCAGGAAGAGCAAAAAGCGCATCCCTCTCGCTATGAAGAACCGCCGACACATTACATTACACACGTAATTAAAAACGTCAGCTCCAGATAAGGTGGCCCTGGAGAACCTGCGTGGGCCCTTCAGCTCACACCCCCACACCCCCCACACCCCTCGCCCTCCTCCAAAGCCAGCCTCCCACTTGGAAACCTCCCGGCAGCCCGAAGACACCGCGGCGAAGGGAGACGGCCGGCGGCAGACGTTCGGGCCATGAAAGCCCTTGGCGCTCCAGCCACTTGTTTCTCTGGTTGAAGCGGAGTTTGCCAAAGTCCTGGGCTCTCAGTTGTTGCTCTGTCTTTTAGCCGCTGCTCGCCAGCTCAGATGCAGCTGTTTAATACCTCCCAGGGGTTTTGTGCAGAAAATAATAGCTTACAAAACCTAGCTTCTCCCAGGTTCTACTATTTCAGCTTTATTTCCGAACAGCTGGTCCGTGTCTTTGTCCATCCCCTTCCCTCCCGGCCGCGGCGAGAATTCGGCAGGAAACCTCTGGCTGCTACCTACGCCCTGAGAGCCACCACCGCTGGTGGTGGGGGTCAAAGAGCAACCCTCGCCCTTGGAAACGGGGACAAAAAAAACCCCCCAAACTTCGCGCCCCGTCTAGACAGGTCAAGGTGCAAGATGCTCCTCTCCCTGTTGCGTCTTCCGGAAAGGGGCGTGAACCGGAGCCAAGTGCACAGCAAACACCCGCGCCGCATCCCTGCCCCTTTAGAAGACTTCTTTTTTTTTCTTCTTCTTCTTTTTCTCTCCACCCTCTGCTGATCAAAGTAGGAAGTTTTCATGACAACCATAGTCAAAGGGCCTGCATCGCAAATGAACTCGATTTCGGCGATGTTGATATATCCCGGCTCCATTGTCTCTTTTCAGACACAGTATGAACCCTTCCGGTCTCAATGATTACATTACAGAAGGACTTTCACATGTGGGCTTCATTTGCACAAAGGGGTTGCCTTGCTTCACCACCATCTGGCCACAAATCAGATAAATAAAGGCAGGAGAATTAAAATTAAAGCTTAGAGGGTTTTTTCCTCTCTCTCCCCCTTCGTCTTCTTCTTGCACCAGGGCCATTATGAAATCCCTCCCTCCCCCAGTCACATACGGATGGGGAGTCTACTTTTTATGAAAACTGGGAAGAGCAAAAAAAGTGTCTAAAAAAAAAAGAGAGAAAAAAAAAAGTCTGGGAAAAGCAAAAAGTGCCTAGTAGAAAAAAAAGGACCAAAAAAAAAAAAATAAAAAGACAGCAGCCTTTTGATCCCAAACCTGTTTGTAGGGCAGCATAACTTATTTTCCAGTAAAGACAGTATCATACAAACCCATGTTTTGCTATTAAAATTCAATCTCATCCACTGGGATGCAAATTATTTTTTCAAGAAAACACAAAGTTTTGCAAACTGGAAAAAAAAGCTGGTGGAGGCAGAAGGTGGTGGCAGAAGTGGTGTTTGAAACTTGTGCTCCAAACTCTGCTGCTTCTTCCTCTCACCGGGACAGGGAGTGCAGAGGCTCCAGCAGCTCAGGCACAGAGCAAGCATTTCCCCCCAAAATTCCAAGAAATATGTGGCAGTTTCTGAAGGTAAAAAATAAGAACACCTGAGAACGTGGAAGGAAGGTTTTACAGCCCTTACAACAGAAGGTGGGACTCGACCTCACAGTCTAATTTCAGCCCTGGCATCCCTTTTATTGAGGTCAGTGTTGCTCTGGGAGGGATTGGGGGTATTTTTGCAATCTGACTGCTCTAGCAATAAATTGCACTAAATTTCATCCCCTTTCTAAGTTTACATCCAGGACAGTAACTTAAGTTAGTTGATGGGGAAAGGCACTTTTCGTGGCTGTGTTTCTTTTCACATAGATTCAGTATCTCCAGCAGAAGGGTTTTACTTAGCAAATTTTGGAAAAAAAGGTTTTCCTATGGCTATAGCCCAACCAATATTCAGGTGTATATTTATGCCTCCTGCAGCCCTTTCCTGTGGCTTCCTGACTGGTTGGGAATGTGCTGAGTGTGGCTGAGCCAAAGCCCATGGATGCCACGGGGTACCCTGCCCAAACACGGGGCACTCCCTTCTCCTGAACGTTATCAAGTGCAGCACAGCCAAGGACTGACCTGGGAGAAAATGTATCCAACATCTGAAAAAAATAATGAACCCTCAAAATTCATGTGATGATCCCCACAAATTTACAGAGAGGATTTTGCTGTGTGAACTTTCTTTTGGATGCACCAAAAGTAAGTTTTTGTACATGTACTAGCACTTTGTGATGTGGTTCAGGCTTTTATTTAGCATCATGTTTAGATTTGGGCTGTATTCCCTTGCTACAGTAATGAAAAGTATTTGAGAGATAGCATATACACAGAGAAGATGAAAAAAAGCACAAGAGATTAACTTGCCAAGAGCTGGATTTACAAATTTTTTTGTTTCTGTCTAATAAATTATATATTGGGTGCGTAATCTCTGCATAACTTTGCCTTTCCTCATATGGTTGGAGTCAGACTCACAATTTGGGTAGGAACTATTGTTTATATGAGCCTGTTTCTTGTAAACCCATGGATGCAGAAGCTGCCAAGACTATCTATTAATTTCTGGTGTCTATTTGTTGGGTTTTACCGAGGGAAATTTTTGCAGACATAAATGCAACTTGAATTTAAGCGAAGTATCTTTTTGCTGATCTGTGCTCTGCCCAGGGCTCCAGGCGGTTGAGAGTGCTCTTTCTGAAAGTGTTTTAATAGTAAGAGAGGAATAAGTATTTGGACAAGTGGTGGAAAACTAAAGCCTTTCTTTCTATACTGTGAAGATTTTGAATAGTACTTGTCAATAAAGCAACTCCTATTGTAATTGTACCGGAGACATGGGCCTCCACCCCGAAAAAGCTGTCTCAGAGATACTAACCTCATTAAAATATGAATGAAAAGGCAGCCATCATTGTAATGGGAGAAAACCATGTACTCAGCAACAAACTTTATCTTCTATCTTGTGCAAAAATATAAGTATGATTTTCCATTGCATTTGACGAAGAGATTGATGAACGCACAGTTTTTTCTTTAATTAAAGTTTTCATGTAAGTCACAAAATTTGCTCCTTCCCACCCTGATTTTTCTACTGAGTGTTTCAAAATTGGAAGCACCTTCAAATCATTTGAAATCTTTAAAAAGAAAAAAAAAAAATGCTTTGTCTCTTTGGGGCATTTTTTTGAAGGTTGAAGGAAACTTTTGCATTTGTTTTTGTGGGTTTTTTTTTTCCTTCTTTTTTCCCAGAATATCTCATCCAATTTCAAAAGAAAACAAGAGAATTCATTACAGACTACTGTGACAACACCTTAATAACAGTCAATTATAGGGTGCTCAAATGCCTGTTCATTACTATGTCTCTGTTAATCTAGTCCTAAATTTCTTGCTTGATAGATACCACAACTGGCCAAGAATACAATTGCATTACAAAGTGCAATGAAAAATATACAAAATGTAACTGCAGGAAGTAGGCAGTTTCAAAATAACCGAACTGTCAATCAAACATTTGTCAAAATAATTAGATGTATCTGGTCAATTTTTTTTTATAGAATATGGACAGACTCAGAATGGATAATATGGGAAGGTTTAGGTTTAAATAGGAATTGTTTCAATGACTTGGAAATAAGTCTTTTAAAATGTTTCATGTAGTTTAATCATTATCTTTTCATCCACAAAAGTGTTCAAATCATTTTTGATATTAGTTAAAAGTCAATATTTAGAAGTGAAAATTCAAACCTCCTTTGCTCTAGGCTAAAACAGGAGCAACATGAATGCTGAGCTACTCTAAAGGCTGATGGGATATATAATTAGCTATTATGTTAATTGAATCCACTGTGAGTTTGTTGTATGAGATTTCTTCATATAATATGCAAATAGCTTCGAAGGTTTAGTTTTATTAGACAATATAATTAGAAATCTTCTAAAGGACTGAATTCTAATGAGGCATAACAAAGCTTGGTAAAATATCTGTTTGCGGGGTGAGCAGACCACCTGGGCTTAATCAATACCGGCAAGTTTGGTGTGTAATGGCACATTTTAAAGAAAGTTTAAGAATTTACCTTTCTAGTCCCATTCATCATAGTTTTATTTTAGGGGAAGGAGAGTTCATTTTAGCAAGGAAGGAGATTAAATTCCTGTAATAAGTAAGGAGGTGAAATTCTTGTAATCTGAGGGGGGGAAGTAACTTAAAAAATAAACTACTTGAATTCTGCTTATTTAAAAGAAAATAAAAATAAATAATTTTTAAAAACCCTCTCCCAGCTGTAGCGTCAGTTATGTGCATCTCTTAAAGATCCTTAAAGTGAAACGTTACATGAGCAAAGTTAGCCATTATTCCTGCCATTAAATGCCTGCTTCAAGCAGATGTACATACTTTAGCTTCTGTAGTGTAACTAATCAGCGTAACTTCACTTTTAGTAAAATAGCCCAACATGTTAATATGTGGAATTAAACACTCTCTTCTAAAGAAAGAAATTCACACCAGGGTATTCCGCAGCCGGTCCTGAATTCCACCTTCGCATTCCACTTGCTTTAAGACCACCACCAAAGACAAAGCTTAAATTATTTTAGTTAATGCCAGAATGCCAAAAATGTGTAATCTCTCATCTAATTCGCCTTGTTCGCACTTTAGACTGTGCCAAGGCTGCACTATTCAGTCTTAATATTAATTGAAAATAATAAAGACAGGATACTTTGCGCTGGTGTAGCATTCAGAGAAGGGCATTTTTTCTCTCCCTGTCAACAACAATCAGTAGCAACACAGTGAGAAAAAGTCAGAAGTGCTGATTTAAGCAGTAGATTTAACCAAACCAAAAGGAAGCAGAATCCCAGTAAGTGCCCTGCCAGCCTGCTGGGGAGGAGAGGCAGAAGACAACACAAACTGCAGCCAGGCGAGGTGTCTGTGCAGCCAGGCTGAGGCTACCTAGCAAATGTTTCATTTCTTTGTGCCTTACCCAAATACGTCTGGCCCTGTGCTTCACAGAGATGCTCTCTGCAATGCCAAAAATCTGACAAACCCACACTTAATAAAGGCGATGAGTATGTTGCCGTGAATATATTATAAACTTACCATGCTTTGCATAGCATATTGTAAAACTGTTGTACCTAGGTCTGGGTGGAGGCCTGGCTGGTACCTGTGGCTGTCCATTAACACTTTTCTGATCCATGCACTTGAAATCTGCAGCAGCAAGTGCTTGTTCCTCTGAATAATGAGAATCTCAGCATGACAGAAAAGGATAATACTGTACACATCATTTTCAGCTGAAAGAAAAAAAAACATTTGGTTTGTTTTTCCAAGTTCTGCTCTAAGCTGTCCAGAAGTTGTTTGTGATCTCTCAGAAACTCCCCACAATCCCTACCACCGTTTGAGGAAACAAATAGTCAGTCAAAACCAACCTTCCTCCACAAATGTGAACTTTATTCACACTCTGTTTTTATTTCTTCCTTAGATTCAAAGCGTCTGGAGAAGATAGCCTGGAGCAGCCTTCAGAAATCAGGACCGTGCCCCGGAGAATTAGTGTCAGAAGAGGATGTTACCTGTTTGCCTTGCCTGCTATCCTCCCCTTATCCCCTAAGGGAACAAAACCAGGCTGATTCTGCCTAATGTTAATTAAATCACTCTGTTAATTAGAAGTAAGGTGCTTTAGCAACAAGAAAACAAAGGGCCCTTTTCCTCCCTTGCTCTGCAGGATGGACTCAAATGCATTCAAATGTTGGCTGGATACACTCAGGAATCAAAAAGGGACTGAGGAGGAACCCATGTGCTTTGACCGTCCTTTCCCACCTCTTCCTCAGGCGCAGGAGCTCTCCTAATGAAGGGCTGCTTGCAAGGGATGCTGGATACTGTTAGGAAAGCCTGGCTGGGCAGAGAACCTGGGAAGAACTCATATGTGTGACATAGTACTCAGCAAAGGAAAGAAAATACGAAATAAAATTGAGTTTGATAGTCTGTCGTGCTGGAGAAGGTTTAAGTGTTCAGACCCCCTGGCCACATCTGGGCTAAGGCTCAACAGGCACCATTGCAGGCACTGAAAAGCAGCTGCCTGTGCTGTTGGGCTTGGGGCAGCTCCTTGGAGGGGACATCTGGGCAGGTCTGAGGGGTGAGGGGCTGAGGAGGTCGGGCTGGAGGTGAACACCCTGTCTTGGAGTGCACGGATGGGCCTCACCCCCGTCAGGAGGCCTCGGTGCCAGAGAGTACATTCTGGAGCTTCCCTGGGGGAAAGAGGGCTAAGATGAAGTGCTGGCCCGCTGGGATTCCCATGGGACACAGATCTGAGCTGAGTAATGCATCCCTGGAGCCATCGGTTCCCAGATAAGGGGTGACACTCCCCACTGACCCCAGCTAGGCCACCTCCTGACACCCTGGCCTTCCTGAACCTCTTTCTCCCTCCCTGGGAGTAGGTGAGCCGAAAGGGTTGCTGCTCCCTGGTGCTCAAAATAAAACAGCAAGTTCTTCTCATTGCTCTATTAAAGTTGTAATTTTAAAGCAGGAACACGCCTGTCAGGGGACAGGTTGTGACTGGAGCGCAGGAAATAGCACTGATAAAGGGAAACCCCGCTGGAAATTTTTAACCAGTCTCATACATGACAGTAGATAAAATTTTCTAATCCGTGGACAATTTCTATGCTTCACAGATTTCCATGCTAAAAGCTCAGAATTTCTCAAACTCCTCTGTCCTCCTCTGCCAGCACTGTCTGCTCAGGAAGGCAGATCTTCAGCCTCCCCCTGTGCTCCCTGGGGAAATCCTCCACATCCTCCACAGCACTAAACCTGCACCAGGAGCCTGCATCCACCACCACTGCTTGCACGCTCCCAGGCCAAGGAAGGGGTGATAGGTTTCAGCTACTTGGCTGCAGCCCTCTAAGACCACCTATAGACTTAAGCCTGTTAAATTAACCTTAATACCTTCATTATTCCTCTGCTGGATGGTAACCATCTGGCCATGACTTCGAGTTACAGTTAACCTAGGCTCCTGCTTAGGTTTCAGCTGGAATCCCTGGGTTTTGCCCGCACTGTCACAGCAGTGATCGAGGCTGGGACAGGTCTAAGCTGGTACGTGTCTCCCCAGCATCAGTAGGGATGTGGATTGATGAATCCTGTTCCAGCTTACCCCAGAGCTGTGCCAACTGCACAGTGACTGCACGCTGCTGATCCTCTGCCCGCCCTCCGGTGCCCACACTCATCCTTCCATGGAAAAACAGGTCTCCATGTAAATGACACTTTTATCTTGGCTTTTCTCTTTGCTTGGGGACTCAGTTAAATCAGTTTCATTTCCACTTAAAACAACCTCCAACATGACATTAGCAGCATGGGTGCTACCCAAGCTAGAGCTCTCCATGTTACCTTAGGGGATGGATTTTGTGTCTCGCCTGCCTACTCCATCCTCACTTGCTCCATGTGTGTCTGAAGCCTCTCACATACCCCTGACTCCTGGAACAGGGGCCACTTCTCACAGCCGCATGGGCCTCTTCTGCCCTCAAGGTCCCACGTGCATGTCCCCACTTGTAACAGAAATTATCCCAGAATCACAGGATCAATTATGCTGGAAAAGACCTCTGAGATCATCGAGTCCAGCCTATGACTGAACACCACCACGTCAGCTGGCCATGGTACTGAGTGCCACATCTGGTCTTTATCCATAAATATCCCCAGGGATGGTGACTTCACCACCTCCCTGGACAGTCCATTCCAATGTCTAAATGATGAAATGATGGCATACATCCTTGTGGAGAGCAGCTTTGGGTGACATTGCCTGTCCTCGGTCAACAGCAACAGATTTTTTTTCAGTTTCCTACCTCTGGACAGAAGGCAATACACTCTTTCCCTGCCTGAGAAAGCTCTTCCCAACTCTGTTAGGCCACCAGCCCATTGATACAAGACTTTTGAGGAGAGAACCATAAATTCTCAGACAGAAAAAAGATTTTACTAAAGAAACAGAGCCCTGGCTGGGCTGCCATGCCTTCTTATCACATCTCATCACTTCTTATGGTTTCCTTTTTATTTCTTAATAGGGCTTTCAGTTGCGTGCTGCACTCGCTTGTGCATGTCCAGGAAACCAGAAGTGAGCAGGAGGTTTGCTTGAAAGGTGTTGCTGGGCCACAAAGTACTACAGAGCCTTGGCAAATTGTCCATTTGAGGTGTGTTTGAAAACATTGCACAGAATCATGTTATTCCCCACCTACAGCCAATGCTTCAAAGCATTGATCCTTTGACCCTAGTGGGACACAAGTGTATACCTATAAGCTTAACTATATGTATCATATATTAAATATTCGTATCATGCTTATGGAGGGTATCCAAGCACACTGGATCCAAAGGATCCAGAAGAGCCTCACTCCAATTCTGCAGCACAAAATAAATCTCTGAGTGTGCCTGTCCTGAGAAAGGGCATCCAAGTGCACTTTAAGCCTGCCTGAATGATGGATCAAGAGCAGAGGTGATCCAGATGAGCTCTGCACAATTGGCTGCCCAGGAGATTTACGTATTTTACTCCAGGTTTTCTATGGCAATGCAGACTCCCAGCCTATGTGTTGGTATAAATCCTGCTCAAAACTGGGGAGAGCAGAGTGTGTCCCAGCTGCAGAGCCCTGCTCCTGCCTTCTGGTCGAGACAGCTGTAACTCACAAAGCTGGGATGCCTGGGACAGGGACAAGGAGCACAAAAGTCATGGGTCTCCTCCCCAGTGCCCTAAAGAGCATTGCCAGCATCTCAGCAGCCATGAGAAAACCAGATACTGCCTCTTCCTTCAGTCTGAACAAAAACAAGGGCATTTAGCATCTGTGAAAGGTATTCCAGGAATGCTGAAGTTTTTGTGGTTTTTTGCCTTTTCTTTCTCCAAAAAAGTATCTACTGCAGACATTTAGAGCTGCCCTCCAACTCATCTGCCCACATACCTCCCCAGAGGAAGCCAGCAGAAATTCATAACCTCACCTATGAGCAATCTAAACCGAGCTTCCCTACCCCCCAAAAAAATTGACTCTGAGTAACTTAGTGGTGAAAAGAGCCCCAGCTGATAAATAAACATCACCGAGTAATTCTGTGCAGACTTATCAGCTATCACTTACCAGAGGCACAGGGGATTATCACCCCAGCTGGCAGGAGTGGCCGCCGCCCTGCTGCACTCACAGGTACCAAAGGTCAGCTCCTTCCAGCCACTTGCTGGGACTCCCCGCCTTTCTCCAGGGAGTTAACCCCCATTCTGCAGAAAACTAAGAGCTGACTTTACTTAAACACTGGGAAATGTTTATACACGTAGGGAAATTAACAGTAAGAACTAGTTTGTGGTTTTATCTTACGGGGATGGCTGTCCCTAAAGCATCCCTTGTGTACAGCTGGTGGGACAAAATGCAAGTCTGTCAGTTTTTCTGTTCAGTGCACAAAGGTATTTGATAAAATTGGATGTTATTTTAGTTAAAAGAAAATATGAAGAACAGTTATTTTCTTAAAATAATCCTAATTTTCTGAGTTAAGCCTTTCTAATTTCCAGCTTGGTTTCTAGAATGTTTCTAGGGATGGTGGATCCAAGTATTCCAAGCACATGCACATTTTTATGGGCCATCTGCTCTAAGGATATGTTTGATAGTGCCTTAGATACAACTGTGTAACTTCTCCAGATCACCCTAAACATTTATGAGTGCTTTTTTTACAGCAAAATTGAATAGAAATCACTAAATACCAAAATCATCTGTTTTCAAAGCAAATGCAAATTAATGGGGATGATTGCACATTGAGAAACACTGTACAAACCCAGGCATACCTGCATGCCACGAGCTAAATACCATGAGCATAAATCTGTGTCGGACCCCAGGCACCCCAAACACCCTCCCGTCCCCGATTCCCCATCCCGCAGCGACAGACTCCACGTGATGTTCAGGAGATGATTATGAGCACATTACCCCACCTAGCACTGCCGAGGAAAGGCTCCCACGCTGAAGGGAGTCACAAATAATTAAATGTTTCAAAACACAATGGATATGACATGCTTTCAAAATAGCATCTATAGAATCACTTCCACTAGGGCGAGGAGCTCTCGGGAGGAAAAGCCCTTTCACTCACTTCAGTTGATTACCTGTATAAAAGGGCTTAATTTCTCTGGAGCGTTTCCTCTCCAAATCACCTCTTTTCACCAAAGCCATTGCAGCAGGAGTGGCAGGTACTCACACAACCCATGAGGTGATGCTTCCCCAGACAGATCTATGAGGACGTGGGTCCCGGCTCAACTTCATTTTTAACATGCAATTAAAAAAATTAAAAAAAAAAAAAAAGGAAAGAATTGGGAAAAAAATTGCCAGTCCTTTCTTGTAGCTCACTGCTAAAATGCCCAAGCTATTTACAAGAAGGTCTGACCATGGTTTAAGACTTCAGGATGTTTCAGCAATGTCTGGGAGCTTTTTCTTGGAAATCACCTTTTCCATCCCAATTCTGCTAACCTAGACCTATTGAGAGATGCCCTTCTTTCGCTCAGTTTGACAAGCAGCAGGCTTCTGAAGGATTTTGACATCCCCTGGCTGAGAGCCAGGCCAGCTCCTGGCCTCCTTCAACACCCATTTGGGAAGAAGGGGTTGCCCAGCACACTTGGCCATGGTGTCCCATGAGTCACTTCCAGACTGAAATCTTGCATTTCTTGGGTGGGTTCCTGGATTTGTGTCCTAAACTGGTGATGCCATTTTAAAGTGCATTTTGATGGGAGATACTGGATAGTCTGTGGTTTTCAAAGATGGCCTCACCTCTTTCAGTGAAGGAACAATTGTTGAGGAATGCAACTGCAATTGCCCTTTAAAAAAATCTCAGTCAGGTGAAAATAATTTCCTTAAAAACTCTCTAAATATGTTAAAATCAAAAAATAAATCAAATACTTCAAGGGAAAAAGAAAGAAAGTTTGCCATTATAAACCTGTGTAAAACAACCAGATACCCAAAATTTTAGGGAAAGACGGTGCAGGACACAAGGAACTGATATCAACTTTTATCACCTGAGGTGAACTGGGATCAATTTCCCATGATCAGTGATTTGAACAACTGTCCCTCCACCCCTCCCAGCCTATGGCTAAATCAGGATCTGTGTCCCATTGACAGCAATAGTATTCTTCATTTATTGTGATGGAAGCCAGATCAGGTCACTGGATACTTCTGTGTTTATTACCTTAACATGTTTTTAATTCTTTGATAGTGTATATTTATATCTGGGCTTCCTGGGGGGTTTATGATCTTTTTAAAGATAATTACAACCTGCTAGGAAAATGCCCTTAAGTTCTATAAATACATTCTCAACTCTGATCTTCATTTTACACAGATGTTGTCTCTGGGATTTTCTCTCATTTAAAAACATAATATTTAAAAGGGAGAAAGGGAGTGAGGAAAGGGAGTGAGAAAGGGAATTAGATTAAGAAATACAAGATTTTTGGTAGGCATGCGTTGCTGAAGTGTTCATGGATTTGTGGGCTTTCCCAAGGACTTTATGAGACCTAAAATTTTTACCAGCTTGAGACAAATGAGGATAAATCCCATGTATTTTCTAGAGAAAATTGATGGAGATAAATACAGCCAGTCTGGGCTTTCTTACTGTTGACATTACATTTCAGAGGGGAGGTTGTGTGGTGGCTCACTGATAAAAATAGGATGTCAGTGTCCCCGTGTGAGCACAAGTATGAGGCTGCTGCCAATAGAAATGTAACTAGAAGAGAAAAGACACAGGTTTTAATACCTGTGAGTTTGAATTTGGCATTTACTGGGCACTGATTTTTTCCCTGGAAGGTTGTGCCTGTCCAGCTGGCCCTGATGCCCTCTGATGAAAATCCCCATTTGTGCTGGTGGAACTTTTTTCCTCAACACCTTTGAGCTCTCTCTTCGGGAAACCTCTCTTCAGAAAAACTCAAATCACCAAGCAACTAAACAACTTAAAACTCCAATAGTGGCAGAGAGAAGAACAAAAGAAGAATAATTAAGCATTAAAAATCCTATGTGAAAATGACTTCATTCTCAAGTGGGTATAAAACTAATATACGTGTGGGACATTTGAAGAACACCACAGGCTCATGAGATACCGCGGTGAAATTTAGACCACAGCTAATTTTATCTTCTCTGATGGAGTGGGCTTTCCTTTTATCCTCTGGTGTCCAAATTTTCTGTGCATACTCTGATTTCCCCTATTTAAAATATACCTATTCTTCTTATTAAAATTGTTTTGATTAGAAACACCTTTGGGCAAAAGCTGATTTCTGTAATGTCCTTATGTTGGGTCACGTAGACTTGGTTGCTTCATGACTGAGACTGCTGGCAGTACTGAGGTGCCAGCACTGAGCAGTAGCAGCTCATGCATCCTTCTTTTTGCACCTCATCCCTCCAGGAGAGGTGGTGTAAACACCACAAAATGGGATTATTGAAGAAAAATCTATTTGCTTTGTAACAAAACAGAAAAATAATTTCTTGTGGAAGATTCTGTTTAGCTTCCATACAACAAAACCTTGGAAACATCCGGGAGCGATGAAGGATCTGCTTCCTTCTCCAAAACCCTGCACAGCAGCTCTCCACATAGGAGGAGACATGGTCCAGGGGATGGTGGCACCAGGCTCCAGATCCTCGCCCCGCTGTCAAGCAGGTGAGTCACAGAGTCAGTCATGGCTCTGTTTCCTCATCCAACCCTTCAGAAACAGCAACTCTGCTTCTGTGTACATGTCAGGGGCTGAGCTTGGTTTCAATGGAGATTTTTATTTCCATTTGGATTGTTCGGACGGATTTGGGGAAGCAGACTGCAAGGATGATGTGTGTCTGTATTTCAGCAGCATCTTTAAGGTGTTGGACTTTGTCTTTAGCTTCAACTCCTCACAAGGAGTGCACACCAGTAAAATGGGTGGCTCCCAGGGTGGGAGATTAAAGCCATTCACACCCCAGGGGATCTTGGAAGTGACAAGAATATCTAAGAAGAGCTTTAGAAGTACAGCTTATCCTCCTTACATTGCCAATCTGCCTTTTGCTGAGAGCTTCTTGGGAGTGGATTTCCCACTGGATTAATTAATTCTAATTATGACCTTCCATCATCTACCCATAAAATGGCTTGGTGTGGACGTAGGTGAGATTTCAAATACGGGCTACACATTAAATATACATATATATGTGTATATCTGTACGTATGTGTACATACACCAGCAGTTTTCCATCCAGGACTGCATGGCAACTGAGCTGGATGCTCAGCAAAGGATATTCCTGGCTCCATTGAATGGAACCAGGCCAACAGGAAGGTAAAGAGCAGCATTTTATAAGTGACCTGTACCAGATGTTGGGGTTTGGGCCAGATTCCTTTTTTCGTGGTTGTTTTTTCAGCAGAC
>QWTY01026341.1:24313-37857 GCA_008033365.1 Pseudorectes ferrugineus | reverse complement strand
AATTATAGATCTAAGAGGAGCACACATTATGTGAACATAAATGGTGGATTCCCTTGGTGTAACATATCCAGTGCTGGAGGTCACTGACAAAGCACTTTGAAACAGCAAATTAAATGATTCATTTTAATGGATTTTTTTTTTTCATCTGGTTGTAAAATGTTTTTGATAGAATTGGAGCCAATTAGTACTGTCAAATGTCAAAGTCACACACAGCAGTCACTGTTTTTCTCTCCTTAATAAATTTTTTCATCAACTGCAGCTCTCTCCATTCAAAACATTTTATTCATCCTTTTCCAGGGATTAGTGATTCCTACCAGATGGGAATTTTTCGGATCCTTGCTGGCATCCTTCACTTGGGCAACGTGGAGTTTGCATCTCGGGATTCTGACAGCTGCACTGTTCCTGTGAGTAGGAGATGAGCTGAAGGGCATGGTTTGCACTCTGACAGGTCTGCCTTCTGCTTGTTTGCAGGGGCCTCTTCTGAAAAAGAGTAAAATGGAAATGTGTTTATTTCTAATTTGCTAACATTTTCCACAGTTTTTTGCAGATGGATTCAACTCTTCTCAGTTTAGAGGCTTTAGACTCTCTGTATTATAACATTGGTGTACAATTATAACTGTAATTGATCTGTCCTAGAAAAGTCTAGTAGGCAGGCTGGCTTTGAAGTCCTGAGCAGGTGTCTAGATCTTTATATTCCAATATGAATATCTTCCCTGCACACAGTAAGTGCTTTGCCAGATGGGGGTTTTTTGACATTAAATGCCAAAATGTCCTAAATAACTGCAAAATAAATGCTTTGCAAAGTCCTCTGGGATGTCTAGACATGAGCATAGGATATACAGATATGATTTGTGTGACTCATCTAAGTGTCATGGTTTTATCAGTTCTTTTTTGCCTTGGAGATCAGCAACAAGGACTGCATAGTCTGAGCTGAAAAACCCTCCTCACTGAGGGCCAAGGCTTCTTACCCAAGTTCATATTCTGGAGATGAGAAACAAACCAGCTCTGTCTGGTCTGTTCTTTGGATTCAGAGTGACCAGTTTGTCCTTTTGCCTCTCCTTGAATGTCCACTGCTGGCCTGCACAGCTTTCATATCTCCTTCTCTTGCAATAGCAGCAACACTTGCAGAGTTTTTTTCTTGTGTCACTGTCAGTCCCTTTCTCAAGCATCTGCAGTGGCATTTTCTGGAGCTGAGACAACAGGTCCTTCATGGGGCCAGAGCTGATGGGTGTTCCTGCCCTGACACCACCTGCCCCTGGGGTCTCACAGCTGCTGTGAAACCACAGCAATAGTCTGGCTCTTTGGTGTGTCTTGCAAAGGTTCTCACTACAAAGAAAGCTCATTTAATGGTCGCAGGTAGAAAGCTGATGAGCCCCAGGACGTGAGGAGCTTGCTTGTGTTGTAGTGAGCATCTCCAGTGCAGGAATCCCACTGGCTGAGCTGGTAAAAAGCTGCAGGTTCCTGTGCAACCCTGTTCTGTCCCGACAACACCTGGCAGGCAGTGGTGAATGTCTGCTCAGTGGCATCATTGCCTGGGCTGTGCTGTTCTCTGGCAGTAGCCGTGCCACGCAG
The DNA here is from genome assembly GCA_008033365.1 of Pseudorectes ferrugineus. Classification (NCBI taxonomy): domain Eukaryota; kingdom Metazoa; phylum Chordata; class Aves; order Passeriformes; genus Pseudorectes; species Pseudorectes ferrugineus. The sequence continues at coordinate 36,285 of QWTY01026341.1, read as the reverse complement.
ACTGCTCTGCTGGGAGGCACTGGTGTGCTGATGGAACACTGGTGCTGCAGGGTGCTCAGCAAAGGGCTCCAAATGCTGCTGTGGCAATGAATCAGTTTGTGTAATGTCAGCTGGAGCAACCCTAATGTGACACTCTTTTGTGCAGTGTTCATAATTATTAGTACTTTATCATTGTCTTCCAAGGCAGTAAAACATGTTCAGTTAACTGGATTTTGGTGGTGTACCTGCATGGGACCTGTATGCTGTAAGAATCAGAAAAAGCCCCAAAGAAGTCCCAGGGATGTGGAAATATTTAAAGCTGATGCACCCTGAAGGGTACATGTGGTAACAGTCCTCTGCCATCTGTCCTTGTCAGAACACTGCTTGTCAGTGTGCTGCTGAGCCACCAGGTGCAGCGGGAGCGTGACCAGGGAGCAGTGCTGGGGAGCTCCTGAGGAGGAAAGACCTGTCTGCCTCCTGGATTTCTAGTGACCAGTTTGCATGTTAGTCACAAGGTGTGGTATCTTACTGAGTGGTAAATGCACGGCACTGGTTTTTATGCAGAAATCTTACATACCCATCTCAGCATGCAAGCCTTGGTGGTTGATTTTACTCAGTTAAACAAAGCTCAGTTTCTTCTCTTGTGCAGTCCGATTTGAGAGCTAGAGAACGTTGTGTGCGGCAATCTCTTAGTGTTTGTCTCCAGAATTCACTGAGAAAATACTTCTTTAAGTACTGAGACCAGAGCACTAAAGCCCTTCCACACTTGTTGTTTCTTGGCTCGGGCTGTGTTGCCCCATTGCCCATCGCTCCCTGCCACGGCTGTGTGTGAGCAGTCAGGAGCCCCACTCAGGAGCTGCAGTCCATTTGGCCTGAGACAGCTGTAAGAATTCAAAATACCAAGTCCATCCCAGCGAAGCCAGATGATTCATTTCTCTGAAGGTTGCAGGTTCCCTGTGTGAAGCATTTTGGTGAACACAAGTATAGTAAAATAAACGCCTTTGAGGAAGCTTGTTCACTAATTCACTTCAGCAACGTGAATGTGCTGAGTGGGTAGGGAACTTGCTACGTTTTGAAGGAGGAAGAGCTGAGGAAGCTGCTCTTGCTGCTTTTTGTAGGATCACTGCAGGCAGGCAGCTCTGTTTGCGTGATTGTATGTTTGCTATGGGTAATATTGTTTCAATATCTAATGAGCCTGTTTTTATTAGCCCAAGCATGAGCCCCTCACCATCTTCTGTGACCTCATGGGTGTGGAGTACGAGGAGATGGCCCACTGGCTTTGCCACAGGAAGCTCGCCACTGCCACCGAAACCTACATCAAGCCAATTTCCAAACTTCATGCCATCAATGCCAGAGACGCACTTGCCAAACATATCTATGCTAATCTCTTTAACTGGATTGTAGATCACGTGAACAAAGCCCTCCACGCTACTGTAAAACAGCATTCTTTCATCGGGGTGTTGGACATCTATGGGTGAGTTTTTGTCAGAGATGTGACACTCTTACATAATTACATGACTGCAAAGCATCTTCTTCTTTGTCATCTAGCACTGCATGGATTACAAAAAAAACCCCAAACCTTAGCAGCTGCTTATTCCAGCTGAAGGAAGTAGGTGTTCAGTTTTGACACCCTATCTAAGATCTTTGTCATGACTTTGACATTTATAGTGGGATTTCAGATTTTTGCTGTTGGTAGTTCGTTTATCTGTTGCATTGTGGAAAGTTACAAGGGAATTTTCACGTCAGGTTCCTCCAAGGTGGCACTTAGAGAGAGGACAAAGATAACTAATGTGCTCTCCAGGAACATCAGTCCCTTCCCTGAGTTCCTCATCCCTGCCTAGAGAGGGAGCATCACTGAACTGCCTATGTAGTGCAATTTGCCGTTTCCCTGTGTGTTTTCTTGCTTGACCTGTGTTATTTGTGCCTGAAATAATTCAATGAATTTAACTGGAGGGAGGGAATTTAAAATTTTGGGCTAATTTTATCTTTTTTTTTCAGTACACTAGTAATTTTGAGTATATGCATATTTTAGATTTGAAACATTCGAAATCAACAGCTTTGAACAGTTCTGTATCAACTATGCCAATGAAAAACTGCAGCAGCAGTTCAATATGGTAAGTAGGAAATGACTGACATTTCCTCTTCCCTTTCCCCTCATCCAAGTCCATTCTGCTAATTGGGTCCCCAGTGGTTAGGACGAATTCCTTCAGTCTATTAACCAGCTGTCCTGGCCGTGGGCTTTGAGGGATGGGGAAAGATCGACTATCTCCTAGAAATAGATTTTATGACTAACTGCTGCTCTGGGACTATTTGAAATTCCGATCACAGTAACAATTATAAGGCAGAAGCAGTGCTTGGCAATTAAGACCCTGGGATTGCCTGTCAGTGGGAGCAGCGTGTGGATGCAGTTGGAGTCGGTGGTGTCTCCGTGACCGCCGGGAGCCCCTGGATGGGCAGGGGAGAGCACGGCCGCGCTGCTGGAGCTTGGCCGCCCGCGCTTCCTCCCCGGTGTTATTTTCTGAGGCTTTTCAGCTGCATCCTGGAGTTGATGAATGACGTGTGGCAGGAGGCGGCTCTTCCCCCTCCTCCAGAGAGATCACGATTCTCTCCTCAGCCTTAGTGACGTTTGCAATTACATATCTCACCTGCATAATGATGAGGCAAGTTATTTCTGCCAGGTCTGTTGCTAGGCTCTGCTGCAGCACCGGGAGAGCTCTGAACCCTCGATATGATCGTACCTCTGTGGCAGTGTGAGCTCGCAGCACCGGATCCCCTGTGCCCTGGTTCATCCCGGCGTGTCGGGGAGCAAGCAGGGTGCTGGAGCAGAGGCTGGGCTCTCCAGCCCTGGCATGCCCTTTCCGTGTGGGTAGTGCCATGGCTGGCTCAGCTCCGTGAGTGGGATGTTGTAACAGGCACAGGGCATCCTGGAGTTTGCTCAACTGTACAGCAAAATCTAGTTGCTGTAAGAGCTGTACTGGTTCTGTTCTCCAGTAAAGATCACTGTGCCCCTGTTCCCTTCCCTCTCGTGCCATTGCCTCGCGAAGGAGGGGGTGCCAGGGCTGTTGTGTTGGTGTCTGCCAAGCTGCCAAACCCAGTGCTGGTGAACACGGACCTGTTGGGCTGCCGTGCAGGCACACGGGGTGGAGGTTGCTTTAATTTAAATTTGTGTGGCTGGTGGCAGCCAGCAAACCTTCATGTGCTGTGTGGAGCAGCCTGAGCCCCACTGAGGGCCGGCTGCTTGGGAACAGCCCGACCACCCTGCCCTGCCTGGGAGAATCAGGTCTGAAGGCATTTTTCACCACCTAATTGCTAGTTCCTTCACGCTGAAAAGATGGGTTTCTGTTTTCTTTCAGGTCTTGGGTTGGCTGTGAGTTGCCAGTAGAGCGCTGCCAGGGCTTCCCTGCCAGGTGCAGGGTGGGGGTGGGTCCCGCGGGCGCGGCTCAGGAGCGTTGGGAAGGAGGGATGGCGTTCAGCTGATGAGATAAAGGGATAAACAGCTTTGCCAGGGTGGTTTCCTGCTGCCTGGCAGATGTGTGCTGGGGAGCTGTGAGATGTTTGTGGGCTGTGCACTGAGCTCGGGGCAGCTGGGGCTGGCACCCCAGTTCAGGTGTTGTGGCACCCCAGACTCTGCCCGTGCTGCTTGGTGCTGGTGGTGGGGCACTCCCAGCGTGGGTCCACGTGCCACAGCAACATTAAGTGTGCAGAAAAATGTAAATGGGGGATGAAACATCATCAAAAATAACTGGAGTCAGCAGTCTCTCTGGTTTTTCAAAGCACTTGTTCTATTAAGACCTCAGTTTGCCTGTTTAATATCTTATTCTGTTTTTTCCTGAAGTTTTAATTAATCTCTTATGCACATTTCATTAAAGCTATGCAGGTTGTTTGTGATAATATTTTTGAATAAATATACAACTACATGGTTACTGATCTTTATACCAGATAAATCTGTCAGAGAATTTTCCTTAAAGGATTCCTAGTGCTAATACTCCTTCAGCTTTTGCTGAAGAGTAAATTTTAATGCAATGCGTCATGTTAGGAAAAAAATCAGCAGCCATTTAAGAGGAAATGGAGCTCTGTTCTTTTACAAGGAAACACAAAAGTATTTATAGTGAAATTTTGCTTGAAATAGAGCAGTGTTCATAATTTCCAAATCATAAAAGCATGGCATATCCCACTTTATAGGTTGCTGTTCCTGCACTTGAGGCTTTTTCTGGGTTTTGTGTTGGTTTTTTATACGAGAAAAGAGCTTATAGTAATTGTGGGACAATATAGTAAAAAGACAGGATATTTGCAGAGGATATGGAGTGCTTTAATTTAGTGTGTTGTTTTTAGGCCAGGAAAAAAGGTTAATTTATTTTTCGTACACTTGTTAAAGGGTTTATTCAGTTGATCTAGTGTGTCACTTGACAGCCTGGATTAATGTGCCAAGATGAATTCAGTTGAGAGTTCAATGTATTTATTCTGCATTTTATTTCACAGAAAACTGTTTTCTCTTTGCCCTGTAGCATGTCTTTAAGCTGGAACAAGAAGAATATATGAAGGAGCAAATACCATGGACCTTGATTGATTTCTATGACAATCAGCCTTGCATCAACCTCATAGAGGCCAAAATGGGAGTTCTGGATCTGTTGGATGAGGAGTGCAAGGTGTGTGTTCAAGGGCTTTCGTAGAGAAAGAGGTCATCAGCTGTGCTGCTTCTGGGCCTCACAGGGAAAAGTCGTCTGCAGACAGTTGTCATTTTGGCACTCTGCTGGTGCAAGAGTTTGGAAAGCATGCAAACAGAATTGGCAATTACAGGAGGAGGAAAAAATGGTTTCAGTAATGAATCCCCCCTCCTCCCCTCCATCACGTATCTCTATCTGTTCCTGTGTCTCTGATCAACTTTGTTTGGACTTTGACAGTTTCTCTTCCCTGAGGATAGCGAGTGCAGTCCTTGGTCCTGTCAGATTTCCCCAAATTGCCTCTTGCTTGGTGTTTCACCCTTTGTCCTTTATCCTGGTTTATTTTATGCCAAGCCATGTACAGGGGATGGCTCAGAGTGTCTGCCTCAGTGGAAACCCAGGCTGGGGTTCCTGTGTGTCCCCAGAAATCTCTGACGGAGGTGGATGGGTTGTGCTCAGTCTGGTAACGTGCCTTTGGGATCCCTGCCCTCGGGGGTGTGACACTGGAGGTGTTGTTGGTGTCAGATGTGTCCCTGCAGCTGCTGGGCAGTGCCCAGTACCCAGTGTGGACAGGCAAGCACACAGCTGGTTACTGTGTCCCTGCTTCGGGCAGTGCTGGCAATCCCAGGAGCTGCAATGTGAAAGCAAACCATCACGCGTTGTCCCCCATCTTCTTGGATGCTTTTGCTACTGAAAAGTTTTCAAGACATCTTAAGTGTATTCTGTATTCTTTTCTGTAGATGCCAAAAGGCTCAGATGACTCCTGGGCCCAAAAGCTGTACAATACTCATTTGAACAAATGTGCTCTCTTTGAAAAACCACGTATGTCAAATAAGGCCTTTATCATCAAGCACTTTGCTGACAAGGTAAGGACTTTTCCCCTGGTACTGCCCTCCTGCTGGTGTTGGGAGGGGATCCTGGGGCTGCTGCAGGCAGAGACTGGGCAGTGGCATCCCTGGCTCTACTTGGCAAAAGTGTGCCTGCCTCATGCCCATCAGGAGGAGAAGGTGAGAGAAAGGAGAAAGGCAGCTGTGCAGAGCCAGGGACACAAACGAGCTCCTGACTGCCATCACATGCTGTCGCCACTGACCATCCTTTTCCCAAACATGGGAGCTCAGTGCATTTGCAGCTCTCAGCATCACTGTATTAACTCCAGTTATGCAACAGAAATGTACAAAAAAGGAAATCCTGTGCCCCACTCCTTTTAGCTAAAGAGCAGCAAGGAATTAGTGCTGTTTTTGCTGCCATCTCGATGTGCAGAGAGGAGAGAGGCTCACACACCCTCGTCTATTGCTGGAGCAGTGTGTGCTGCTCCCACCCGCGCCTCGGCTGCTCAGGGAACAGCTATTTCTGGGGAGCTGGCTGAGGGGTGTCTCAGTGGAGTGCGTGTCGTGTTCCGCTCCCACTGCTCGTCAGACTGAGCCACTCAGGTTAAAACCAAAAATTTAACAATCCCATGTAATACAATTGCCCTGTTACACAGAAAAGCTGCCTCAGAATATTGTCAGCTTTGTCAAAAAAGGTTTCCAGAAGCTCTGGGATTCTTATCAGTAGGTCTGCACATGCTGGCATGGGGGGTTGGAGGCCTTTATCTGCCTCCACTAGATTCCTCCCAGGCTCCTGAATTTATGTGTTAGAAGAAGGTCCTGTTCTTTTTGCATCTCGTGTTACCTTAATGAAAGCAGCAAGAACATCTCTGTAATTGTTTAGATTCACGAGTTCTGTTTTATTTTGTGGATGAGAGAACAAGAAGGAATTAATTAATATTTCATAATCTGTTCATTAGGCTAAACTTTGATACAGAAAGCAAGGCTTTCCTATGTCTAGTCTGTGACATAGTCTTGCAAGGGCCAAGGAAAGGTGAAAGTAGCTCCAAGCAGGTTCTCTCAAAGCTCTAAGCTCTGATGTGCTGTCTGTGCTAAGCATTTTATGTTTTCTGTGTGCTTATGTGAATTACACAGACATCTTGGAGGAGAAATAAAGGCACAGCTGGCAGGTCAGCAGCCTGTGCTGACGTTGTCCTCCGGGGTAAGGCAGGGATGCTGCTGCCCTCTCCTGGCATGGGCTCCCGCAGTAGGAGCGTGGATGGTGCCCCAGGTAGTGCTCAGAGTGGGCTTTCAGCTGCAGAGAGACCCTGGGACATCCTCTGTCCCCTTCCCTCTAGGAATTCCTTGAAATGTTCTGCAGCTCAGGGTGTGCTGTCATTGTGCAAGCACTGATAAATGGACTTTTGACAATGGTTTTGGTTTTCTTTCAGCCTTGAATTAGGGCAGTGAAATAAATGGTAGGTTTTTATCTGACCCTGGCTGTTCTTTGGTGCAGGAGGCCCTGTAGCCCTGTGACAGAGGATTGTTATGTATTTTCACAACATTCAGACATTTTATTGCTTCTGGTAAAATTAGTCCTTCTGAGCACAAATGAGGCATTTCCACAGTAAGCTGCAGGCAGCTGTACTTACTGCCTCTCAGCTAATGAGATGAGATACTTTGTTCTCAGTTGCACCTGGATTTCAGGCAGCTCTGCAGCCCTGATGAGTTCAGTGGAGGAGATGCTCCACACACATTTTGACTGTTCACCCTTACGGTGACCATTCAGTCGTGCTGCCTTGCCACGAGCATCTCTCAGCACTGAAATATGGCTGGAACAATGCAGTAGCAGTATTCCTCTCTCTCTGTTTTAATGTTCTACGTTTTACTGGAAAGCACTCTCTTTGAGGAAAATCTATATTTAACAAAGATGCTCTTGGGAGCTGATCTTCCCAGTATGTAAAAGAATTATGTTTTAAATGTGAATGTTATAGCTGGTGAATTCTATGCAAGTTATTCTTATTTAATTCTTTTTTGTGGTAAAATGATGGCTTTCAGGTGGAATATCAATGTGAAGGCTTTTTGGAAAAGAATAAAGACACAGTTTATGAAGAACAAATTAAGGTCCTAAAATCAAGTAAGGTTAGTATAAAGATTTTTTTCTTCTTCTTTTGCAGTTATGAGTCCTTGAATTAAGGGTCATATAAAACTTCTTATAAATCTAGGAAATATTTCTCCCTTAGTATGAGATAAACTGAAACTGAACATAGTTTGTGTTTTTCTTGGTTATCTGTATGAATTTAGAAAGTCCTATATCCTAATTTTTTTCCATGTAAGATCAGTCTATTTAGCCACTAATTTCACTGTTTGTGGTTTGTTATTGTTGTTTTGAGGGCTCTTTTGTTGGGTTTGGGTTTCTGAGTGGATTTAGGGAAAGTGGATTTGGGGAGGGGTTTTTTTTTCCCAAAACTATTTCTGTAGAGACATCAGTAACTTCTGATATACTGTAGTGATATAAGAAGGCTTAACAGTTAAGCCCTTAATTTTATAACCTGAAAACACAAGCTCCTTGTTTATGGCGTGACAACTGAGCAGAAAATTTCTGAAGGAGAGACAAGTTCTGTTCCAGAAGCAAAATGAGAGAGGAATAAAATATATAGACCCTAAGGACACAAACCAGAATTCACAGTCTTGTCTCCTTGATATCTATGAAAGAAAGATAACATCTGAATTGAAAAATACTGCGTGGAGGAACATTCTAGAACAGGCCTTCAGTGGCATCGTCTGCGTTTTGTAATGGCAGAAATGCTGGTTGTGCTCTCAGAAATGTGAAGGCAATTAACTTGACATTGCACAGCGAAGGCTGTTGGGAATTTGCTGGCTCAATGGCCCAGGAAGCTGGGTATCAAGGACAGGCTATTTAAAATTATGCTATTCTATCAGGAAAACCAACATTTTTCTCTTCTGTTTCTATTCTGAGCAGATAATATGAAGCTAAATGATTAAAACATGTGGTATAATGAAACACCACAGCAGACTTTCCACTGGGAGAAGTGTTGAAGTGGTTTAAGTGAAGCCACTTGCTGGGGGTGGAGGGGGAGGCAGGTGGCATCCTTGGGGAGCTGGCAGGGGCCAGCCAGCCCCTCTGTGCAGGGCAGAGGGACAGGGTGCCCCGAGGGATGTCAGCCGGTGACTGAGGGACAGGCAGTGGGGACAGAGCTGCCCCAAGAGCCTGACAGCAGCTTGGGCAGGCTCAGCGTAGCTTGAGACAGTTCAGTCTAAAACAACGTGGTTTTACCCCATGGTAAATTTTGCCAAAACCAGTGTGAAGAATGTTTCATTTTTATTTTTCATCAGCGCCTCTTTGTTAGTAATTGTAGTAGAACTGCATTTCTGATTTTTATTTTATTTTGTTGCTGGTGGTGTTTTCTGGGTTTGCTGTGCACATCCAACAGAAGGTAATCCTAAATTGAATGCATCATCTGTCATCCTGCCCATGCCCACTCTCACATACAGCTTGGATGCTTCTTTGCTCTCCAAAGTGCATGACAAACTCTGCTCTTGGCAGGCGCTGTAGACTTCAACTATTTATTTTGGCCTTCTCTGTAAATCCACCCACAGAACCTCTTTGAACTAGTTCAGTTTCCATGCATGTATCATGAAAGCAATACAAGGGTCCTGGGCTTTTATGCTTGCTACTGGCATGGTTGTTAAAATCTTCTGTTGTGGCTCTGTATTGAGAGAAATGATCTGTAAGATTGTTAGCAGCATGTCTGTTCAGTTGTCTGAAAAGTTATGGGGAAGAAGTGCTTGCTTGCTTGTTTTCTATCACGTAAATTATCTGCCCTTTGATCAGTGTTTCCCCTCTCTTTGAGCACTCCTAGTGTTCTGTGAAACAAAGAAAATTGATGAGATACTAAAACCCAAAACCAAACAGGAGCAGTGAGGATCATTGCAGCACTGCTCCACTATTGCTGACCTGTACTGGGGAGGCCAGACATTGTTCCTTTCTTCTTGGAGACACTTGGGCCAGTGTCTATGAAAACAGTGCCTTTGATATGCACTTGCCCATTTTCACAGGCAGATTTTCCCAGGGTTGGAGAAAGGGAATGAGAAGAGCTTAGAAGAACTCATCCATCTGCAATCAGGAGCTTCAGAAAAACCATATTACGTTCAAACAAGTTCTGTAGAGGCTGAAAGGACCTGGCTGTGTAGCTCAGATGCCTGTGCACACCAGCTCACTGCACCACGGGCAGCTGACAAGGAGGTGGCACCCCAGGCATCCTCAGCTCTGTGTTGAGTCAGTGGAAGGGAAAGAGTAAATCACCCTCTGGAAATGTCACTCTTCCACCAGCTACAGAGGTAGACTCAGGTGAGATCAAGCCAAGCTGTGATACTCCTTTTTAAGTTCAGGAATTTAGGGTACCCTTGTAGCATCCTTAGTCATTCTGCTTTGCTGGAGTGCTATGCTGGGTGCTGCTGGGGAGCATTTGGTGCCTTCTTCTAACCCATCTGGCACAACCACAGAGCACAGGTGCCGTCTTGTTGTGCAGCGTGCTTCATTGGTTATTGTGTCTGCTCACCAAGTTTCATGAGACAAAACCAATTTTTTAGTTTTTTAGGTTGTACTTGGCCCAAGCACTTTCTAGTACTGAAAAATGAATGCTCCTATCTCTTGGGAAAAAATGCACAGATGCTAGATATAAAATTATTCATGGACAGGTAGAGAAGTTCAGATTCTCTTATAATGGTTCTGAAGTGGTGTAGTTGTCAGTAGAAAGACCTGGTGGTGTTATTTTTAGTTATAAGTTACTTCAAAGCAGCTGTGATGTATCAGTATATTTTGTAGCCATTAGAGAAAGGGAACCAGAAGTCCTGTGTGGTATTTGGAAGGACGTTTCAGGTTTTTCCTCCACTCCCACTGGCAGGGAGTAGATCTCAGTCAGATAAATTTGGCTAGTGGTTTTTATTCAGTTGATGGTTCCTCTTTTAAGCTGATTATTTCAATTTGGAGTGATAAAGCAGGAGTGATCTTTGTTGCCTGCTGCTTTATTCAGTGTCCCAGATACCTCTCAACCACAAAGGAGACTGCTGCACCATTGGAATATGAGAGGACCCGGTTTTTTCCTTCCTAGATTAAAGCAGCCATTTATAATTGCAACCAGTACTGATGAAACTCTGTTGGTATCTAACAGTTTCACAGGGAAGCTATTGTTGGCTATATGAAAAAAAACCTCAAATCAGAATTCTGTCTTCAGAAGGAGACTCACTGATCAAACCCACAAAAGTTTTGGTATTAAATCATGGCCCACTCACTATACCACTTAGCTTGTCTGCTTTTTGCATTTGTCCCCTGTGACGTTCAACAAAAATGCAGTTCTTACAAAAACTGAGCCTGGAATTTAACCTTAAGTGCAAACAGGTGCAGTCACTTGCTGGATTCTTACCCTCTGTATATTTTTTATGCTGTTCTACCAGTTTAAGCTGCTGCCAGAGTTATTCCAGGACGAGGAGAGGGTCCTCAGTCCCACATCAGCAACGCCTTCAGGGCGCGTGCCTCTGTCTCGAACGCCCATCAAACCTGCCAAGGCCAGGCCAGGGCAGGCCAGCAAGGAGCATAAGAAAACTGTGGGACACCAGGTGAGTTTGAAGATGCAGCTCTGTTAAATAATCTCTCCCTTTACCTCCTGTCTCATGGGTCCCAAGGTGCGTTGGTGCCTCATGGGATCCCTTGTGATTTTGAGAGGTGCAGCTTATTACAACTTACAGTTTGGAGCAAATAGTCCCTAATTACTAATGCACCGTGGGGAACAATTTCAGGGGGGCTAGTTCTTATTGTGGTGCCAAACCCCAAACTGATGCTTTTCAAAACAAATTTAACATGGATGCTGAGAAGTTTTGAAAATCTTAAACTGGGTCTTTTGGATCATGTGCCACTTTGTCTGACTTGAATCAAAAGTGGGGTTCAATCCCCAGAAAACTTGGTTCCAGTTATCAATAGGCCAAACATAAAATATCCACATATCTTTGCCATAATTAAATTAGAAGTATGAAGATCGGGTCTGTTTTCTGAGGTTATCTCAAACATGACTGAGCTTATTGAGGCTATTCCCTGATATTTTTTTTTTCATTTTCTTTCTCAAAAAGTTTCGGAACTCTCTCCATCTGCTGATGGAAACCCTGAATGCCACAACTCCACACTACGTGCGCTGTATTAAGCCAAATGACTTCAAATTTCCATTCACGTAAGTTCCTGTGTGGTTTGAGTAGCCCGTGTTGGGAGGGAATTGCCCAGGGCCACCGAGGATCAAGGCTCTGCTGAACCTTGCTCACTCGGGAGTGAAGTGCTGTGTCTGCTTCCTCTGGTTATGGATTCATTGTGTGTGTGTACGTGTGTTACAGCAGGAAGTGTTTGGGATTAATAGAGGGAGAAATACCTCCTGATACCATTTTTTTGTTTATGGTGGTATATGAGAAAAAAATTCCAGCATTTTCATTGCTAGCAATTTTAAATGTAACCAGCAGT
>QWTY01026341.1:983-24217 GCA_008033365.1 Pseudorectes ferrugineus | reverse complement strand
TTTTTTTTTTTTTGATATATGAAGTTGCTTAGAGCTTTTCTCAAAGCCCAGGCACACAAAGACTCCTGTAGCTCTCGGGCTGGCCAGCAGGAAGTGCCAATGGGCTCAGACAGTTCTCTGGCCAGGCTGTCCTCTGTTACCCCTGAGTTTCAGGAACACCTTGCTCACCACCCATCACATCCCAGCCCTGCTCCCCACTGTGCCACTCCTGTCCTGGGTGTGCACACAGCCAGCACCCCCAAGTAGTGCAGACCTAGTCCCACACCCACCTTTTGTTCCTGCCTAGGTTTGATGAGAAGCGGGCGGTGCAGCAGCTGAGAGCTTGTGGTGTCCTGGAGACCATCCGCATCAGTGCCGCCGGCTTCCCCTCCAGGTGGGTTGGCTCTCTCTGGGTTGCTTCCAGCTGCAGTTCTCTTTAATGTTCGCTGTTGGGACTGACACTGTCTCTGCTGTTGGGACTGACACTGTCTCTGCTGTTGGGACAGGTGGACGTACCAAGAGTTCTTCAGCCGTTACCGTGTTCTGATGAAGCAGAGAGATGTCCTTGGTGACCGAAAGCAGACGTGTAAAAATGTCCTGGAGAAGCTGATTCAGGTACTGGACTTAGTGCTGAGAGCATTTGGAATCCACAGGAATTAAGACAGTGTCACTTACTCCCTCATTGCCACACTATTTTAGTGCTTCCACGAAGTATTAAACCACAAATGTATCCTAAGCTGTAGCTCTTTGACTGCTGTTCCTTTCAACTTAGAATCAAACAGCCAACAAAATTAATTTTTTTCAGTGTGCCTTTGTATATTCTCAGTTTTTCCCTCAAAGGAGTACTACAGCCTGTAGACATAAAATACTATTCTCTTTCTGGTTTAGTTCTGAAATTTCAGATGTGTTTGAGCAGCAGCAGCATGCTTTGTTCTGCCCCAGTCCTGATACAATAAGTGATGTGTACATGTCTGAAGCCCCAGCTGCTTTGTTTGCACTGTGTAATGTGGTCAAAGATGGACCATTCAGAGGGGTCAGCTACAATTTAAGCAGAAAATTGTACATGTGCACTGCCTGTATTGCTTTCATCCTCTGGGCCCCTTTGTCACCTCCTGTAGCCTTCCATGTTATTATCTTTATGGCATTCCCGTCTAAGCAAAATCTCACGTTGGTCCTTTAGGCCATGCTTGTGGCCTTATTGTATTAATTTTTAACAGAATCATACAGACAAAATACCTTTCTCCACTACTTAATTGAAGTCTCAGATTACCCAAAATATTACACAGATAATTTTGCCTCTTTATTAACTGCGCTTTCATTTAGCCCTTCATGCCTTTTTTTATGCACTAACACTTAATGCTGTAACTTATCCTCTTTTTACCTCTGAAAATAGGACAAGGATAAGTACCAGTTTGGTAAGACAAAAATATTTTTCCGGGCTGGTCAAGTAGCCTACCTGGAAAAAATAAGGGCAGATAAGTTGAGAGCTGCCTGTATCCGCATCCAAAAGACGATCCGAGGCTGGCTGATGAGAAAGAAGTACATGCGTATGAGGAGGGCTGCCATCACCATCCAGAGACATGTCAGAGGGTACCAAGCACGATGGTAAGCACTGCTCAGGGCAAATCCCACACCAGCCTCAGTGCAGAGCCCTATAAGTAGGCCATTTAAATGTGATGCATTTGTTCTCGCCTTCCTATACTGCCTGAGAGGAAATGATTTTCCAGGGAAATGAAGGAAATTGAATCTAATGAGTGTGTCTGTCCTGCCTGGTTTTGACCTTTCTGAGAGGACAGTAGCACCCTGGCTCTATGATGCAGAAAACAAGTAATACTAGGGGATGTGCTGCAGGTGAGGTAAAGCAGGACTGAGTCCTTACTGCCCAGTTTCCATGTGCCCTCCCATCTGGGTCTGTCCTGCTGGAGAAGCCATTCCTCATCAAGGGTGCAGCTGTAAAGGGACATTCATCAGTCAGTGATTTGTTTGGATTGACTTCTGAGGGATGGCCATGGGGCCAGAGAGAAGGGCAGGAATACAGGTGGTATTGTTCAAAGACAAGGCGGTGATGAAGACTATAATAACCAACCTTTGGCTTGTGTCAAGATGCTTTGTAATTGTCTTACTGCGAGAGCCAGGAACAAGCAAGCATTTTCTACTAGTTGAGGTTAGGAGAGTAGATCTGGAAGATGACATAGTGGAAACAGCTTTAAAGTTGGAGAAGAGGTGATGAGAAATTAAGCTGAGTTTACCTTGTCAGTTCTATAGTACAGTTCTTAGGGGAAGTGCAAGCATTTCCCTGCAAAGCTTTGCAAGGCTTCTGTTAATTTGTCATTCTGTTGTACTGCCACACAGCAGAACAGCAAGTAAATATGCCGTGTCACTGACAACATTAAGGAGAAACTAAAGATAGAGGATATTAAAAAAAAAGCATTCAATTACTAGAAGATGAATACAGCTATTATTTGTAATCTTTCCCGTAGCTATGCCAAGTTCCTGCGGAGAACACGAGCTGCCATCACCATTCAGAAGTTCCAGCGCATGTACGTGGTCCGCAGGAGGTACCAGTGCATGCGAGATGCTACTATTGCTCTTCAGGCTCTCCTGAGAGGTTACATGGTCAGAAACAAGTACCAAATGGTAAGAAATCATAATGTACTTTTTCACTCCACCTTTATTTCCACATACTTTCAGGAGGAAGCTGCTCTGTTGTGTTGTCTTGGGACTCTGAAATGTTCTGTGTGCATGCTGTTAGGTGTGGTGCACAAACAAAATACCAGAGCATGGACTGAGGGACAGCACCTGGAAATTAGAAATATCCAGTACTGCCATCAACTTGTCATTTTAGGCATATTCTTATTGTCATCTGATACAGATGTACTTAGACTTTCAGTGCAGCCAGCAGAGAACCCAGCAGGAATTTGCAGCATTTCTGACTTTTTCATTTGTTATATAGAATGTCGAGGCACTTAAATACTGAAAATGGCCTTGCTTTAATCTGCCTCCATGAGTCCACATCAGTATTGCTTCCATCAGTATACATGTGATGCACTCACTAGTGGTCCTCTCCCATCCCTAGTTTCAGTGATTCTGAAATGGCTGATGGAATATACTGCAGGAGACTTATGTTACAGATACCCACAAAAACAGGATATTGAAAGTTATCCATGGTGGGGCATTTTTGATTTATTTTTTTAATGTACATTGGTTTTGGTTTGGGGATAAGTTGATATAACCCTTTCCTAATGATATTGATGATGTTTTGCTGGTTATGCTTGATAATAAATTATTCAGTTGAGAAATTAGAATTTGGTTTTCAGTGGTTACAGGGCTGGAAACAGAATTATGATTCAAACTCCAAAGTGCTAACGTGTTTCATAGCACATTTATCTACAAGAACTGTTTTAACTAGGCTCAAAAGTCAGCCTGTATTTCACTGAAAAAGTAGCTGAGGGAGTTGTGTTGTTTTCCCAAGCATGTAGATGTTAAGGGCATGCAGCCAAAAGCCATCTGATGCTTATGTGCCATATCTTTCTCTTTTATATTTGAAGTTTCTGTATATTTTTCATTTGTGTTAAAGATGCAACACAGTCCCGTGTAGCATTCTAACACAAACTAACCACAAAGTTGGAACAAAAAATAAACCTTGGTAAGAGTTTCTTAGTAGTAAGACCCCTGTTCTTGACTTGGCTGTTCTTTTGTGTGGGTATCCACTTGCCTTTTGTTGGAATTCTTAGCATTCTTGTTATTACAACCTATATTTGTCATGTTAAACAAGATGTGTTTTGAACAGTGGTCTGACAGCTGTGACGAGGTGACACCTGGGTCACAGCAGTAGGTGGCCTAAAATCTTCAGGAAAATGGGAGAGGTTTCTCTGTGCCTTGTTAGTTGCATGAGTAATGCACACCCCATCCATCTTGTAGCACAGTTTAATAAACCTGTTATATTCCCTCTTAATAGAGATGGCAGGTTCCTGGAGGAGTCCCTGCAAGGGGTGGTCAGACCTGCCTGTCAGGAGGATCCCCCTCGAGCTGTGAATTGTTCACTGCAGTAAAACACCAGGGTCTGACAAGTGCCCCTGCGGTGTGCTGTGTTTGTCTTGTGCTCCTCAGGTGGGATTTTACTCACGCTGAGGTGCAGGGATGGCCAGAGAGGGAAGCACAAGCCCTGTGTGCCGTGGGAAGGTGAACACGGGTGTTCTGGAGCTGGTGATGATTGCAGACGAGTGAAACCGAAAGGTTGCCCTGTGACAGGACACCTGGGCTGAGCCCTGGCTGCAGCGATGTGTGGCACACGTGTTGTTCCCTAGGGTTGTGAAAGGTGCCTGTTGTTGTTGCAGGAAGAGAGGGCATGTGCTGAGTCACGTGGGCAGTACAAGGAATTTAATATGGTTGAATCATCTGTTTCACACATCCTGGGGAAAGCTCCTGCCTGAGACATTGCAATGTGCTTCTCAGCTGGACGAGGAGTCTAGTTCCTCCATAGCTTTGACATAAGCTTCCCTGGGATATACCTGGTAAACCAGAAACTTTTCTGCTCCTCTCACCTTACTTTGGAGTGGCTTGTTTCCTCACTGGATTGCATGGATGCGAGGATTCACTGGCAGATGAGGACCATCCCTGCACGATGGAGGTATTTCACAGGACTTGTTGCTTTCAAACTTGAGGTGAAAATGTCGTTGAAGGCTAGTTGTATTCAAGTGTTCAGGCACCTGCTGGGAACCTGAAGGAGTGTTCCAGAAAAGGTGTAAGGAGGAGGCAGGAATGCCAACTGCATGGTGTGCAGTCAGAAGGACTTTGGCTTTTGACCTTGCTGTGCTTTTCAGGGAGCTGCTTCCTTACCTTGGTGTGCTGAGTGCTGGTATTTCCAGTCTTATCTTTAATTCAGAAATAAATGCTAAGGGAGAAAGTTCGTGTATATTACAGTCTTGCCACTTTGCCAGTGAATTTTAAATTCATTGATCTGGAACTGTAATGCTTCTAACATTTCAGTTCATTTGCTAAACAGTCTAAAAGAAAATAAAATTATTGTTATCTGATTAGTTTGTCCTATCAGCTTTGTGGTAAATCAGTGTCAGATTGTGAACTGCCTGTGATATTTAAACTATCAATTCCGAGCATTAACATGAAATCCTAAATAATTGTGTTCTTTAGAATAAACTGTTTAATTTGCAGAAGCTTTATTAAGTGAACTCTAAAGCTCTCAGAGTCCTGGAAGCCTTGTGGGCTATGCTCTCCATGCATAGCTGTGATCTGCTGGAATTCAGGTGTTCCAGAACTGGGGGATGTCTGATTGAAATAGTGGGTGAAGGATCCAAAAACAAGTGGTAGACTCTTCCTAGCTGAACTCTCTGGCTAACATACAGATGAAGGTTGCTGGCATTCTTGAGTGGTTTATGTTATAGATTATTTTTTTTTAATATTATGGCCTTTTTGTTTCACCTCAAAGCTATGGTTGAAATTTCTGCCATAAAATATATTGGAATTAGTACACTATAAATTTCTTACTAGAATAGATGAAAACTTTTCCATGCCTAAGATATGTCAAAAAAGGCAACAAAAAATCCCCAAAACAAAATAACACAAACAAACCAAAAGCCTCTGACTTTTTACCAGCTGCTACAATTTCCTCTGGGAAATGCAGCGCTGACTGCATTGCATATCAAATGTGGTAATTTTAAACTTTGTATTGATGAACTGTAGGCAGCATATGTCAATGATACAAAAGCGCTTCAAGATAAAGATGCAGTAAAAAAAAAAAAAGATGGTATTTGTAATCTTGCCAACAGGTACCAAATACTTTGTAATTAGCTGGGATCTGACCTCAACACAAAGGAATGCCTGGTGCTTGAATGTGCCTCCAGTTCTTTTTGCCATGTTTTTCCCTCTGGTTCCTTTTCGTTTTACTCCTTGTTGTTGTCCTTGTTCCAGTCTGCTTTTCCTCTTCTTGTTTTTCTTTAAATGAATTCCATTTCTCGTTGCTCTTCACCGAAGTTTCTCTTTGCAGGCGAGGCATCTCTGTGTACATCGTTACGGGGTTCTGTTTACCTGCCCAGGTGTAGCTCGGAGCCCTAACCCCTTGCCGTGTGTTTTCCCGAGCGCAGATGCTGCGGGAGCACAAGTCCGTGGTGATCCAGAAGCACGTGCGGGGCTGGCTGGCCCGGCGGCGCTACCGCCGCACGCTGCGGGCCGTGGTGTACCTGCAGTGCTGCTACCGCCGCATGATGGCCAAGAGGGAGCTGAAGAAGCTGAAGATAGAGGCCCGCTCCGTGGAGCGCTACAAGAAGCTTCACATCGGCCTGGAGAACAAGATCATGCAGCTGCAGCGGAAAATCGATGAGCAGGTAAAAGCTCCCCGGCCTCAGGGAAGACGTGTCAGAATCGTGGTTGCCTTTCTCAGCACCGTGGGCGTTCACAGAACGCACTGAGTTTTCATTGTAAGGGCTCAGTTCTCTTTTCTGATGAAGAACGGTGATGGGAGAGAAGGGGAGGCCACAGTGGAACTGGAACAGTCAAACATCCATTTGTTCCTCTCAGCAGAACTGAGAAAAAACACCCACTCGCTTAACGCCAGTATTGCGTTTGAAGCACGTCAGTTGCTCTGTTTTAGGGGAAGGTGGGGTGATCGTGTCTGATGTATGTGGGCTCTCCATCTGATTTTAGTTTAGGATGTGCAGGCTTAGAGACTGGACTGTTCTGTCACCTCCTTAAGCAATTCTGCAAAAACAGACCAAAACCTTTTTGAAATGGGGAAGCTGCTCCTGTGCTCCCATGTCTGGGTATACTCTGTAGGGAAGGAGAAGGCTCCCTTAAACCAGAACTTCCCCAACAGCTGCTCTGTCTGTGTTGTGTTTTGCAAAGAACAAAGAGTACAAATCTCTGCTGGAGAAGATGAGCAGCCTGGAGATCACGTACAGTACGGAGACGGAGAAGCTGCGGAGCGATGTGGAGAGGCTTCGGATGAGTGAGGAGGAGGCCAAGAACGCCACCAACCGTGTCCTCAGCCTCCAGGAGGAGATCGCCAAGCTCCGCAAGGAGCTGCACCAGACGCAGTCGGAGAAGAAGAGCATTGAGGAGTGGGCAGACAAATACAAACATGAAACTGAGCAGGCATGTATGGGGTCTCAGGTGCATGAGAGGATTTACAGAGGCCTGGTGTCCACTCAGGTTTTGCCCAGGCTTAATTGTTTCACTTGTGTGGCTGATATTTTTACCGTATTTTTATAGCTGTACAATCCTAAATTGGCTTGGTGCCTAAATGGCTGCACCTATGGCAGAAGAATATGCTAAATCCATATATTGTATGTAAATATATGCATCCAATCTATTCAGATTTTGATATTGAAAGTATTTACAAATCCAAATCCTTAAGCTTTCTGACTTAGTCATTTTACCTGCCTGGAGAGAGTAATCACACAGATATCAGAAGTGTGTCCCATGCTCAGTATTCAAAGGCACTGCTGTATCCTGCCTGATGTAAACATGCAGCCTGTTCAACACATGTGCACAGTCCAGTTCAACAGGTTTCAGCTAACCCCTTATCTTTGCTAAGCACAGACATATCAAACAGGGGGTTTTCTGTCAAGAGAACTTGCTGATAATGGTGCAAGTTTTGAACACTGGAAGAGCCAATCCATCATTATGTGATGCTGCAGCAATGAATTTCAGTATTGGATAAGCATAAGGAAAAATACTAATTGATAAAGCAAAGTGAATGCATAGTAACCATAATCAGAGACAGCTGAGTAACTGGCAAACCTGAACACAGGTAAAGGGACACAGCTTTAGGGCAGAGGCAAGATATTAGATTGTGGTGTTAGCCAGTGCAATGGAATTCACCATAGAACTACCAATGTGTTACTATTTTAGGAATATTTCTGTTTTAATGAGCCATTTACATCTTTGGGACTTTATTTAAAAATACATGGCACAGTGGAATGGTTCAGGGCAATTACAGCATCTGATCAGAAACGGAGTGCAGAACACACAGGAGAGTCTGCAGTGCTACATATTTAAGAAATGTAATTTGGAAATGAAGATATAACTGAGTTCACCAGTTTCACTCTGTAAAGAACAGTTTAAGTATTTGAACTGTTACAACAAAGATGATGTTGTTAGAGCTACTGATGAAAGATGAACTGCATTCTGAGTCAAGTGTTTTGTTCTCTCTGTAGCTGGTGTCAGAGCTGAAAGAGCAGAACTCCTTACTGAAAACAGAGAAGGAGGATCTGAACCGCCGCATCCACGACCAGGCGAGGGAAATAACAGGTTGGCTCTCTTCTCCTCATTCAGGATTTCTACTTCACATTACCTTGTAAAGCAACCCTCTACTGCATAGATCGGGCTAATTTGCCACAGTTTGCATTCCTTTTTGTGGATTCATTTCTTTGTTTTAAGAACTTGCAAGCATCAGAATTATTTACCATTGAATTTCCATGAAATCCTAAGGGTCTGGGGCCTTTTTTAGGAGGGGTGACTGTTCCAAAGCACTTCAGTTTTTTAAAAGGCAGCTCTGATATTTAATACAGTTTATCTGCTACAACTTTTCTGGATGCTGTGACTGTGTAGGCAGCACCAGGAAAGCATAACTGTAGATGTGAGGGCTGTGATGAAGGGGGCTGTGATGAGGAGGGTCAGGAGCTTGAGGTGTAAAGCACCTCACATTTTGCTTTTACATAGCACAGCAATGGGCTAGTGCCCCTTCTTCCTCCCTCCTGGAATCACCAATAGAAGGTATTAGCAGAATAACTAACTTGACTGCGTGAGCCCTTCCGTGGTTGCCACAATAATGCTTTGGCCCTTCATATTTTTGGCTTGACGTTTGCCTACAGAAGCACAACCACGAGCTTCAAATGGCAGGCTGTTGCTCTGGTGCAGACACAGGCCTGTTCCTCCTGGGTGCATGCACTGCATGGTAGGCAGGGCTGGAATTCTCACTTTGGACCCCTGTTGTGTGTGGCAGAGTCGATGGAGAAGAAGCTGGTGGAGGAGACAAAGCAGCTGGAGCTGGACCTGAACGATGAACGGCTACGGTACCAGAACCTCCTGAATGAGTTCAGCCGCCTGGAGGAGCGCTACGACGACCTCAAGGATGAAATGAACCTGATGGTGGTAAGTGGCTCCACAGCCGAGAAATCAAAAGCTGTTTACAACTGTGTTTAGGCAGAATCTGGTGGGATAAGTTAGTAACTGCTGTCAGCTGTGTCTGTTGGTGACCTGTACCTGGAAAGAGAATTTGTCCTTTCAAATACTGATTATTTCATTTAGTTCAGCCAAAACAAATATATTCTAAATTTGTTGTTGTTTTTTTTAAAAACAATATTTTTAATTGTCACATCTGTGAAGGAGGCTAAATTTCTGCTGTGACATTCCTGGTGGTATTGCTTGTGCTGTCCCCCCTTATTTTGCCCTGAAGTTATTCACATCTGCTGGGGTTGTTTGTACCACCTTCATCCAGTGACAAATTTTAAGTAGTCCTAGGAATGTTTTATGTGGCAGGAATAAAAAGTACTCCTCAACAGAATGTGTAGGAAGTTAAGAGAATTGCTGTCTGTGCTTTCTGTAAACTGGGCATTTCTCTCCCACAAAGTGCTGCATCCTTGCTTGATGCTGCTTTCTGCAGCAGTCCTTGGTGCTGTAGGATCTGACCCATCTCCACTGATTTGATTGTGATCTGTATCTCATGTTTACATAGTATGAGAGACCAGAATCAAAACTCTTTCCTTATAAATTTTGATAGCTGTGAAATAACACCAAATACTACAAGCTAGATTAAAGGTTGTGAAGAGACAGTCACAGGGAAAACCATACAGTGGTATTGATTTGTTCCATTTGCACTCCAGAGCATCCCCAAGCCTGGGCACAAAAGAACGGACTCAACTCACAGTAGCAATGAATCTGAATATACTTTCAGCTCTGAGATCACAGAGGCAGAAGACCTACCACTGAGGATGGAGGTAACCTTAAAAATTCCCCCCAACTTCTCATTGATACATGGTTGAACTCATCCCTATCTCTTTTTTTTTCATAAGTGCTTCTGAACACCGTATCCTTATACTGGGATATCCAGTGCTTTAATCCAGCTTTCTCCATTTCCTTTTAGAAAACACTGATTCCCCAGTTAGTTGTGATCCTGTGTAAAAAGACTGTCAAAGTATGCTTTGAATTCTTCTTGTATTACAGTAAGCATAGACTAGATACTTGGTGATCCAGCTGATTTGCATCTGTGAAACATTTGGTTGTCAGTGTTGGTAAGCACAATCACTTATTCAGGACACAGTGGGAGTTTAGAGAACCAGTGAGACTTCCTGAGGAGTCTCCCTACTGTATATTCAATGATTAAAAATTGCAAGCTGCATTCTTAGTAGCTACATGGAATGTGTTTTCTGCTAGGGGTGAGAAACTCACCTTGGATCAGTTTTTCTCTATTTCCTAGAGAGGAATCAAACTCCTGGATTGGGAGTTTCTTTTGCATATGCAGTGATACAAATCCCAGGATGTTCAGAAAATGTTCAGAAAGATGACATGATTCAGCTAATGAATAAAAACCATGAATAATTTGTGGTGCAGCTCCAAGCCATTGATAGCATTTTCCGAGGTAACTCCCCCTTTCTGCCCGTCCCACCACGGTGGGACTGCAAGCACAGAGCCCTCGGGGCGGAGGTCCAGAGTCAAAGCTTTCTCTGTGCATTCTGAAGATCTCCTTAACTGTGAGCCAGGGCACAGCACACCCTGTTTGCCCTCTGCCTGGGTTAGGGATCCTCAGAGCTGCTTCTGGCAGGCTGTCACTGCTGCTTTGGAAAGCCTCCGCAGAGGATTATTTTCTCCTCGGGATGCAAATCTCCTGACGCATCGGGGCTGGCACAGCTCTCTGCGCACTCTTTCATAATTTGCCTTCCCACTTATGTTTTTCACCTTGCATAATGGTTTCAGGATGGTGCTCCTACATTCATGGATAGTCAGGAGAAGGACAGTGCAATTCCATGTGATTGGATTTCACATATGAGCCAAATGCCATCTTTTCCTTTGGCTGATGGACTTACTGAATTGCTGTTCTAGAGCCAGGTTTGGGTTTTAGAATATAAGTGAAAAAATGAATCACACAGGAGTGTGAATGAATGCATCACTGTATTTGTTTAACCCCTTAACATTTCAAACTCCAGTTCGACTCTAGACTAACAATACAGATTAATTATACAAAACCACATTAAAAAACAGGGCCCACCTCAAGGCAAACCAGTAAAACCAGAAAACTCAGAAGCCTGTTTCCTTTTTCCTGAGCTGTTGGTGTGGTTTATGACTCTTCCCCTCAACAGTAAAAGGAGATGAAGTGGAAACGGCTGTGCTTGCTTGTCTGCTACAGTCATTAATATTAATTTTCTAGTTCCTTTTTTAGGCTTTAAAATTTTATGGTACAGTTCATAGTAAATGCTTTGATCTTCTCAGTACATAAAGTACAAAAAGGCTGATGAACAATTTCTAATGCACCTTCAGATTGCAAACACTGGTCCTTGCCCAGAAAATAGTGAAGAAGCCAGTGAATTAGGCTCAGAATAGGCTGGTATAATTAGCACAATAAAAGGAAAGAGGCATAAAATATATTTTCTGGTACCTATTTTTTGTGTCACATCCCACTAAATTAACCTGCAAATCACCAGAGAGATTTCTCTTTAGCTGAAGAACTTACTAAGGAAATAATTGAAAACTAAACCAACAAACAAAAAAGCCCTTACTTACAGTTGTTTCCAGGTGAGTCTAACCACAAACTTTTTCTTTTTTCTACTTTCCCCCCTTCAAACAAATAAGAATATAAGGTATGCTTAGTTATAGACCTCCTGTCTGCTAGGTAGTCTCTAGTGCTTTCTTTTGCTAG
This sequence comes from Pseudorectes ferrugineus, assembly GCA_008033365.1. Classification (NCBI taxonomy): domain Eukaryota; kingdom Metazoa; phylum Chordata; class Aves; order Passeriformes; genus Pseudorectes; species Pseudorectes ferrugineus. The sequence continues at coordinate 12,369 of QWTY01026341.1, read as the reverse complement.
GCTTTAGGCTTAGAAACATTTTCTGCTAGTAAATCCTTTTTTAAAATAGTGTTTGATAGCTGATGAAATATTTTAGATAGTCAACTCTCAGAATCGAGTAACATTTCTGTGTTCCTCTCTTTCCCCAGTCTGTTTCCCATCATTACTCACTGTTGTGCTTCCTTGTGCTGGGGAAGGGGAATGCTTCTTGACTTCCCTCTGTTCTTTCTGAAGCAGGAGCCTAGTGAGAAAAAAGCCCCGCTGGATATGTCTCTGTTCCTCAAGCTGCAGAAACGGGTTTCAGAACTGGAGCAAGAAAAGCAATCCCTGCAGGATGAACTGGACAGAAAGGAAGAACAGGCTCTCCGTGCTAAAGCTAAGGTGGGCTCCTTGCAGCTGATCAAATGCTGACACCAGAGTGTCCCTTCATGTGAAGCAGGAGCTCTGGGAATGCTGACTGGCTTTCACTAAATCTTTATCTTCCTCTAGCACTTGCTTTATTTAATGACAAGTTTTATACTTGTGCTTAGTTCTAGGGACTGGTTATTTAGTTCTCCAAGGTCCTTGAGATCCTCTGATGGAAGACAACAGAAACAAAAAGTGCTTGAGACTTCACTTAAAAAAAAAAGAAAAGGCTGAAAGGCTGTTTTTATTAAGGAATAGCCATAAGGAAATCTACTTAAATGATGGGGAGAATGAGTAATTGTTCATTTTAGGCAGAAGAAGAAGTGTTTCAAATCAGGATGCATGGCCAGAGCACTTGGCTTAGACACGTTTAGCTGATTGTAATTTAAATTCTCCTGATTTGGTCTCCTTAAGTTCTTAGAAAATTATGAAACCAGTTTTGGCAATTGTTTCTTACTGCGTTTCTACCAGTGAATTTCGGAAGCATGCTGGGATTCCTCCTGCTCTGTTTTGTTGCCAGTGGCAGTATGTGATTTTATTTATATTAACCAATTATGTGTCATAAACTCAGAAGTAAAGGAGACAATGCCAGTATTCAAACTACAGCAGTTAGTACCAGAATGAGTGTTTTACAGTTTTATAGGAAAATAATTTCAGTTCCCTTTTGTTTTCCTACCTCAATGAAGGATTTTTAGTTTTCACATTTGTCTGTATTCTTTCATAGGAGGAAGAAAGGCCTCCAATAAGAGGTGCAGAGTTGGAGTATGAGTCGCTCAAGGTAATTCTAAAACAGAGGTTTCTGTTATTTTCTAGTGAAGCTCTTGCCACCAATTGTATGTGCTGGCATAGAAAATTTCATCAGCTCTCCTGTTTCCAAATAGTAGCTGGAGAAACCAGAACAAATATTCCCCAGCAGTCATTTCATTGTAGGACTGCTCTTCTTGAGGTGTAGTATGTGTGGCTGGGGCTGCAGAACAGAAAGATCCCCTAAACCAGGGGGAGTTCTCTGTTAAAAACACTCAGTACAGCTTGCAAGTTAATTTGAGCAAAATTACAGTGATAAATGTAGCCCTCTTTTTCAAAAACATTATCTAAATTACTGCATATCTTAGACCACTAAAACTAAAAACATTTCCTAGTAGTGATGCAGAATTTTCTCAGCCTGCTGACCACTATTTTTTGTGAACTTAATATCTTTTTGCAAAGAGGAGAACAAGAGGAAAAAAAGATTGGCAACTCTTTTTCCCATCAAATCAGTCTGATTCATGTGTATGTGTTCTGGTTTTGCACTTCAGACAAAAGGTTAGTCCTGTTGGTGGAATCCTCCCAGACACTATGGACTGTAGTCAAGAGGCCAGGGATACAGGAGAGGTTGATGGATTTCTTGCAGTTACTCACATTTTTACCATTTCTATCCATACTTTTGGACCTGTGGGTTACAGACATGTTGCAGTGCTGCCGGGTGACAGAACTGTCCCTGTTTCTTGCAGCGTCAAGAACTTGAATCTGAGAATAAAAAGCTGAAGAATGAGTTGAATGAGCTGCAGAAGGCCCTCACAGAGACACGAGCTCCAGAGGTGACTGCTCCTGGTGCCCCAGCATACAGAGTCCTCCTGGACCAGCTGACCTCGGTCAGTGAGGAGCTTGAAGTGCGCAAGGAGGAGGTTCTCATCCTGAGGTCTCAGCTGGTTAGCCAGAAGGAGGCCATTCAGCCCAAGGTACAGCACACTCAGCAGGGGCACTGGGCAGGAGTTACACTGCAGCACTGACGTGCTTTGTTTATTAGCAGCGTGCTTGAAATGGCAGAAAAAATAGTCTAGGTTTGAAAACCTTTCTAAGTATAATCCATTGATCCATTATTAGTGCACAAATCACAGCAGTCTGAATTAGCAGATTGTATTAATAAACCAGTCTGGGGTTTCTCTACCAGCACTCGTGTAAAGATGCACAGGCTATACCAAAGGTACAGTACAGTATCATTTCTCTAGTGTGTGGTTTGACTGGAAAATTTAAAGGAATTCTCAGTAATTCCTTTTAATAGTTCAGTACAAGGAACAATTTCTTCTACATCTATATGATTGCAAATGAGTAACATTTCATGAAGATTACCTGTGAAGATCTGGAAATTCCATATTATTGCTTGGTAGGTGCTATGTGCTTTTATAGAAAGAAGAGTAGATTATGACCACTGAAATGCACATCATCTAAAAACCTCTGATGACATAGTTAGGGAAGTAATAGCTTTGAAAATAAGAATCATTCAACCTGAAAAGGTATCATGTAAAGCAAGGAACTAGTAATTTCCACTGAACTATCTTGTGTTTCATAACTGCAGCAGGGAATGAACAGATGTGTCATCTTTCCTTTGCTGCTGCGAAGTTATGTCTTTATTTGTCCTGAGTAAATACACTGCAAGTCTGTGATGCATGAAGATGTTTAAGTCTTGTTTTAAATGGTTGGCTATAAGGAAAACAAAATACATTTTTCTGTAGTATTTAGATAATTGTAAAGAAATACTTGAGTAGTGAATCCCTAAATGACACATTCTCAGCAGTGGTGGGATGGAAGTGTTGATTTTACAGTGGCTGTGGGTATGAGGGAGATCAGAAGGTGGCCTGTGGGATGGCCAGCAGGCAGTTTGCAGATAGCTTCTGCTTGTTAGGTTGGACAGCTGCAGCACAGATAGATTTTTTTGTAATGTTTTGTTTTTCTTCTTTCTTGCCTACCAATTTGATTGCCAGGAGGATAAGGTACATGTTTTCTTCTACAGTTACAAACCAGAGCTTCCTAAATGCTAAAATAACCCTCAACCATATTGAGCTGTCATTTCCCTGCCTCTTAAGTAACCTAAATGTATTTGTTCTTGCACTTTGCCTTGATATTTTTGAAAAACTTTTCTCATAATTCCATGTGCTCTGCATCCCCATCTTCATGCTCCCCACGGGGAAACAAGTTAATTAAAAGCAAGCAGATTTAACAGTTTTGAAGTGTTGGTTGATGACAACCTGAATATGAAAGGAAGGATTTAGGAATTGGTCTGGTCAGCTCCATCCTGTTTCTTGCTGAGTATGTTTGGGGGTTAAGGACAAGGATCCGGGGAGCACTGTGGTCCAGGGATCAGGCCTCTGTTAACTTGCAAAACCCATAAATTTCACAACAAAATAAAGTCTGTGGTACAAAGAAGTACCTTACTTCAGAGTGTTTTCTGTCCTCAGCAAGCAACAAATATTGTGGGTTCACAATTTCATCTGTAGATACTGGATAGAAATTGCTGAAGGTTTGATTAGAAAATGTAGTTGAATACATGTAAGAGTATAAGAAACTGAACTGACTCTAAATGATAGATGTTCAGACTGCTAAAGCTTGGCAGGTGAGATACAGCAGTTTCACTCTGTAGTAAATTAGTAGTAGAAAAATCTCAAAGATCTCATAAAGATGTTGGGAATAATTCTTTAAGGAGCTCACATCTTTTATTGTTTTTCATATTAGATAACACAAATCGTACTAGACATAGAGGTCTAGGTTCCAACATTTATGTCCACAAAGTTGTTATTGTAAATACTTTGCAAAATTGTGCTCAGGAAAACAGCATCTGCTTGTTTTGAAAGTCAGAAAGTCAGAATTCCATCTCTTATGTTCATTAAAGTCCTGTGGTACTCCATGGCAATGACTCAGCTCAGACTGGCCAGGATGACTGTAAACATCTATTAAGTATTTCAAGTTTTACTGAAGAAAAAGCAAAAGTGCCATAGTAAACATTCAAAACTGAAACAAAATGGTATTATGATGCTATCTAAATTAGAAAATCTCAAGCCCTTGTAAATTCTTTCCTGCTTTGACAGAGTATTTAAAATATGAGTGAGAAATAGTTCTTATTTATGAGATTTGAAAGACCCCATGTAATGCTATGTTTAAGAAATATTAATAGAATTAAGCTGGCAAAACAATGCTGCTTCAGTTTCAGTATTAGCAGCTGTTCCTGGTAATTTGAATAAAATGCAAATTCAGTATTTCTTGAAATTTATTTTGTTCCTTTTATGTGATGAACAAATGGAAGGAGATTAACATATGTACCCACTGACTAGACAGACCAATATTTGACCATTTTGTATGCATTTATTTTAAAAGATAAATCAAAGGGACATTGAAATTATGGACCAACCTCTTGCTCAGGTACCCACACTAATTTAATGTGGCTACTCAAGGATTAGTGTTCCACATGAGGAAAACATGGATTCAAGGAGCAGTTACGTTGTTAATTTTACTGGAAATTATCATTTTTTTTCCAGAATACAATGACAGATGCTACAATCCTCTTGGAGGATGTACAAAAGATGAAAGACAAAGGAGAAATAGCACAGGCATATATTGGACTGAAGGAAACAAACAGGTACAAGTTCTCTTTCTTTATTTTGTGCTCGGGTGGGGTCTGCTGTGACACACTGTGTAAAGTGTTCAGTAAGTTCCACCCATGTATGTCTAGAGAACACTCACAGTTGGGGTTATAATTTGATTTCATTAGTAAAATTGTTGTGTGTAGTATTGGAAAGGATTTGGAAATAATGGGGAAATGTAAAGTCAGGCTTTCTGGATTTCCATCCTCTCAGCCTCTGAGTGCTGCGTGGCCCTGGGTGCCATTCCCGGGCTGGCTGGTCACCCTCTGAACTGCAGTGCTCACAGCAGGCTGTGGCAATGCATTTATTGTGACAGCACAGCATGCTGTAACCAGCTGGGCTGTCACTGACAGTGGAGTTGCACCATTAACAAGAAAAACACATAAACAAGAAAAGTAATTTGCTAAGTTGTTTTCGGAGTTTTTTGTTTCTCTTTGATAGTAACTGTAATGCAGTGTGTAATGTCCTTACCCTGTCACCTCATCACCATCACATGTATCTCTTGTATTTTTTTAAACACGTTTCTTGAAAGGCAATCTCCCCAGGACTATCATATGCTGAATGAGGACGGAGAACTTTGGCTGGCTTATGAAGGGTTAAAACAAGCCAACAGGTTACCAGACTTCTCAGAATGGTTTTTTTTTCTTAATTTGCATCTTCTTTTCTAGCTAACTGTGCCCCTTGCTATGGGTTTGCTTTAGCTACAGTACTTCTATTGCTTTAACAGTTAGAAAAAAATTCAACACAAATTACACAAATTAAGGAGTTCCCTCAAACCTAGTCCCCAAAGCTTTCTACTTGTCAGGTTTTATCATTTAAAAAGTTAAGATGGTACAACAGCCAATACATAATTCATAAGAATACTTGCACAAAAATAGACTGTAAAATACCAGAAGCTCCACAGCTGGAAAATATTTGTAGCCATGTACTATTTGTGTGCCTTTACACCAGGTTTCAAAATTGATGTTCCTTACAGTTTTTCAGCCTAAAGAAGTACAATCATTTTAGTATTTATAAAACGAATGTTTAAGTAGCTCAGAGTACTCTTAAATTTCAAACTGAAATGAGTCTTACTCTCCTTGTGTCTCAAGTTCAGTAAATTAAATGTTCTTCTCCCATGTCTCTCCATGCCAGATTCAAAATGTACGTCACAAAATAACCAAGAAAGTGAAGTAATCTTTAGTTCCTCACGGTGCTGTTGCAGCCTCAGTGGCATCACTGTGGTCTCTGCCAGGACTGTGCTGGTCATGGGGCAGGCGAGAGTCGCCTTGTCAGGAGGTGCAGCTCTGGCTCTGTGTGCTCGGCTGTGTCCCTCACTCCCAAAGTGGCTCCTAGTCCTGCCCTGACAAGGAATTCAGCAGAGCAGCACTGCTGGTGTTCTCCAGTGTGTGCATTTGGTAGCAGGAACTGCAGCAGGTGGTATTTTGCAATGACTGCTACTAACTAAAGTCTTTCCTTTTCTGGTGCTAACACATTCTGCCCCTAACACTGTTGTGTAAAACTGCAAAGATCTAACTTGGAGCAAGTGTTCTGCAGAGCAGGATGGGAGTTGGTTTGCTCTGTGCCTCTTGCCTCTTGTCCTGGCACTGCAGAGACGAGAGCTTTATATTAAATGGCAGAGCACTGCAGGTAAATGACTGTTTGCCCTTGCGTGCTTCGTCAGTCTGGTTACTAATAAATGTTCTGCCTTATGCATATTTAAACCCTGAAATATTGTCTAATTGAGCACTGGTAGTCACTAGTATTGTCATTTCCTGTGTATGTCCAGAATTCTGAGTCAGAGCCCTTGGACAGGGCCCTGCCAGCAGGAGCAGATCCTGCAGCAGTGCCTGGCAGGAGGCTGGTGCGGGTTACCCCACTGCACAGGGAGAAGTGTTTGAGATGGGATGTGCCCAGGGGAAAGAGCCAGTTAGTGGTGAGGATAAAGCACGTGGATTTCAGTCCTGAGTTTGGTTCTGCTGTTGACCCTCTGAAAAATGTTGGGTTTATTGTAAAAATAGAGATTATTTATGTGCATTTGCAATTAAATGGTTTCTGACTAAAAAAGTTAACTGTAAAAATATTTTCCATTGTTAATATTGCAAGAAGCTAATTTAAGTGAACATAGTGCCATCTTCATCTTAGATTATTTGATTTGTTTAGAGGTAAAACCTCTTTAAAGCCCCTTCAGTCAATCTGTGAAGACTCAGCTATACATTTAGTGCCACAGTGGCACCATGTACAGTATGTGCTCAGTCAAAGGAAACTCAAAGCAGTGTCACAATTAGCTTCTCTCTCTTCACTTTTTGATCATGCAAGCTTAATTTAATTAGAAGGCATACTGAAGGGTTTAAAGAGTACTCTGCCTTTTTCATTTTCCTTTGCAAGCCATGGCTAATTGTTCCTGAGCAGCAGCTAAAGCTTTACACTCCCTCTGAGAATTGGGGATGCAACTTCCCAAGTGTGTTCACAAGAACTGTTGCTCACCCTCCTTAGGCTGCTGGAGTCTCAGCTTCAGTCGCAGAAGAAGAGCCACGAGAATGAACTGGAATCACTGCGGGGTGAGATCCAGAGTCTGAAGGAAGAAAACAATCGGCAGCAGCAGCTGCTGGCCCAGAACCTGCAGCTGCCTCCAGAGGCCCGCATTGAAGCCAGCCTGCAGCACGAGATCACCCGGCTGACTAATGAGAACTTGGTAAGAGAAATGATGCTGCAGGAGCAGCCCAGGCACTTACAGACCTGCCACACCTGTAGGTCCTTATCACTTTTCAGATGGCAGCTTCCTGAAAAAAAATTGCACGAGGGTAGTGGTTTTCTTGAGTGTAAGCTAATGGGAGAGGGAGGCTTGTGATTGCTCGTGAAGTAATAATGTTTCAGGAAATTGGTTTGAAGTTTGGGGCATGCAGGAAGCTTGTGGGTCCCAGCTTTCAACTGATGAGTTTAGTCACGGCTAAATAGAATGTTGATATCCAGGGAAGTCATAAAAACTGTTAGTGCCAAGGAGTGGTGTTTCCTCTGAAATATGTTAGTTTGTTTATTTTGTTGAAAAACTCTGATGTAATGCTTTAATTATTTAATATAATTTATCTTCCCATTTCTCTCCTCCCTGCCTGAAGCTACACAGATAATCCACTGTGTTACGAGCTCCAGACATTCAGTATGTTTTGAAAAAAGAAATAATTCCATAAAAAGAAACTTGGTTAGAAGTCACTTAGCCAATAGCTGGTATTCCACGTGTACTGCACAACATTTTTGTGTGAAGGAAGGATTGGGCAAAACTCCCTACCTTCTTCCGCAAAGGAGTGTGTTCATCCTTCTGGGCTGCTTCATTTCTGGGGAAATCTTCCAAAGAGACCAGTGTTGGAATATGATTGGCTTGTTATTGGTAAAGGGAAACATGTTACTTCAGCCAGGAAAATCCTAGCTGTGAGTGTTGTTGCTTCCTCCAAACAAGCCAAAGTGTAGTGTTTCCTGCATGTGTACATGACAGAAGTTATCACTGTTGGGTTCTTGTCTTAATACCGAGGATTTTGGTGAAAGTATCAGATAATTCAGCTGATAGACATTGGAGAACTGGCTAAAAGTGTAAGTTTGCCTCGGCAGCAGCAGTCTCTCACTGGCAAAGGTAGATGGTGAATGTTTCTGTCTCAGCAGCTCCCTCCTGCTGCTTAGTCATATGTTACGATTTTTAGCCATTTTTCCCCCCAGAAACCTACTCATCACATTCTGTGTTCCCAAGACAACAAGCAGTCACGTAATTATATCCCAGAGGAGTCCTCTTTGTTTTCAAATACACTGAATGTAATTTCCTTGTTAAATATAGACTCATTCCTTAGTATTTCACTTCAGATGTTTGAGTATTGCAAGGCCACTCCGAGCCGGGTGTATGTTCCAGTTCCACTCCTAGCCCTGGAGTGGAAACAATTTGCAGCCTTTCCAGATGCCATGTCAGAAGTGTGATGTTCACTGCAGTCCCATCTTGATTAGCATAAGAAAATGCCCTGTCCCTGTTCCCACAAAGGTTGTATTCCCTGCTTTCACAGTCCTAGTAGGGCCCATTTGTAAAAGATCTGACTGTTCTGCAACTCATCTACATCAGCTTCTCTCTGGGAGGTGCTGGCATGAACACAACTAAGGCTCTACCTAAAAATAGGAGATTCTTGATCTTGTTGTATTCTGATTTAATCTGTACAGTGCTCACTGGAGTTTCAGTGTCTCAAAGGGAGGGAGAAAACCAATCCTGTCCCTATTTTTGCAGTTTTTTGAGGAGTTGTATGCAGATGATCCCAAGAAGTATCAGTTGTACCGGATTTCCCTTTACAAGCGGATGATTGTATGTAGTTCACATGAACCCTGTTCCTCTCTTGTCTCGGTCGCTGTTTCTGAAGCACTAATTGAAAAGCAGGCTGTCTCCTCCTCTCCCTTTCAGAGGAAATCCCCCTGCAGAGAGCTTCACGATGCCAATTACTTCCTTCACTGCTTTTTTTGTCAGTGTCCTTTGTGTAATCTGTGTTTCTTTTTGATGCACAGTTTTGTTACTAATACAAGCCTTGCACTGTGAGCAAAGCAGTTTCTTTTTGAATACTACTTAATACTGCCCTGGAAAGGAGGCACATGATGCAAAAGATGCTCAATTTTCAAAACTACTCTTTGCTTTAAAACTTGGATACGTTTGGATTCAGTTCAGCAAAGTAGAGGACTGATCATATAGGTCCTTACCAAGGTGAATAATGCCAGCAATCCAGTCATAGCCTGAATTTGTTCTTATTATAATGTTTTTCAGAAATGGAAAATATGAAGGATGACATTGGAAATAATATTTCCATAGTAATTAAAGACAGCACCGTATGTGAGCTTGAGAGAATGTAATTTATGAGTTTCCAGATCTTAATGAGATGTGAAATCTGTTAAATTTGTTTAGAGGAACCATCGGAAGAACTTTATTCATCCTCACATTGAGGTTATTCTGAAATCATATCCCTTCCCTGATACATTTGGAACAGTCTGTTGAACTTACATGTACCTTTGTATTAATTTCAGGAGAAATTGTTTTATCTGGCAACAAGTATGTAGTGTCATTAACAGGATTTCTGTTGTGAGATTGAACACTGCTTTGGATGCAAAGCACGGCCTCGATTCTGCTCTGTCAACAGGCCTAATATCTCACTGCTCAAGTATATTATATCAGCTTGTAAACTCTTTTACTCCATGATTAAGATTTGTGCCTGATTCTATGTTATTGCCCATGCTGCACTAAAATTTTTCAGTGCTTTAGAAGAGGTGCAGTTTCCCAGATGATGCTTTTGATGCAGGGAGTTCATGTCCCTTCTGTTCTTACCAGTGCCATGAAGAATCATCATGCTTAGGAGATTTTTCTTCTAAGCTGCTTTCCAACACTTAACCTGGAATGGCTTTCGGGTTGTTTGAGCTTGAGGTTTTGCTACCTTTAGAAAGACTCTCCCTTTTTAAATCACATGATTATTTTATGAATGTACTACAGCAAATATGTCACAGAACTATTCAAAGATAGATTTCTGGGGAGTGTTCCTTTGAAGGAAAAATATGGTTTATTAAAAGAATAGTACTTTTAGGTGCTAAATGTTATTTGGGTACAGAATAAAAACATGTAAGAAACCAGTTTTGGTGTAAGGAAATGTGATGACAGCAAGGGAAATGACAGAGCAACACAAGAAATGGTGTTTGGATGTTTGAGCTGGTAAATTTGAGTGCAAGTTACGGTCTTTCTAGGGATCTCTTTCTTATCATCTCATAACGTGGATAGGTCTGAATAAGGTGTAAGTCCTGAAGGCAAGAATAAATGATGCAGAAATACAGGATAGCTGTTAAATAATAAAGAAAATTATTTCCGTGAGGCATTTGGAAGAGCAGGGAGGAAGCATTAGGGAGATGTGTGTGCAGCAAAATGTCTTCTGCTGTAAGAACTGACCTTGTTCTGAGTGTCTGCAGAATCTACCTGCCTAAGAGCTTTGCCTTTGTCATGCTGCACATAACTTAATAATATTTGCAATATTTGGCTTGTGTTGCAGGCAGTGTACCAGCTTGCAGCTCTTGGCCAGAGGATGGCACTTCTGTTCAGCTTTCCTCACTGCCTTGTAACTCTAACTGCGCTGTTTCTGTCTCTGTCACACGGTACAGGATTGTTCTCATATCTTAATCTTTCCCTTATTTTGATTTACAGGATTTAATGGAGCAGCTGGAAAAGCAGGACAAAACTGTTCGCAAGTTAAAGAAACAGTTGAAAGTCTTTGCTAAGAAGATCGGTGAACTCGAAGGTACTTTTATATTTTGAGAGAAAGATTTTGGTTTACTTTTTGTAATCTGGTTGTCATCATATGCATCTGTTTTAGCAGTTGTGAGGGCTGAGGTCTTCAGTAACTTTAGCCTCTGCTGATTGCAGAAACAGGACGTATGCTCAGAGCTCTGTGTGTTCTTTGTGAACGTTTAGAAGATTTGTTTAGAAGATGAGAAAAGGAGATTGATGTTTCTCTGAAGGCAGAAAGGATTCAAACATAAAGGAATGTTTCCTGCACTGTTTGTGCACTCTAAGACAGTATCTGGTTTTGTCAAGAGAAAAGCAGTACTAAATATGAACCAGGTAAAAATGTTTT
>QWTY01026340.1:0-16213 GCA_008033365.1 Pseudorectes ferrugineus | reverse complement strand
TAAAAGCTGTTCTCATTCCCAATGTTGATGCAGGAAAGAACACGGAGTGCCCTCTTGGAGAGCCTTTTTGAGGAGCTGCAGCTTCGCAGCCGCAGCATGATGGGATTACCTGTAGGAGAGGATGACAAGATAGAGAATGGCAGTGGGGGCTTCCTCGAGAACTTCAAGGTGAGCTTTTCTACAGACCTACAGTGTGGTCCAGAATTCCATACTGGCCCTTAGAAGTCAAACTCTTTATGCTTTGTGCTAGTGTCAAGTGTCAGATGTGGTTTTATGCCATGACTTACAGAAAAAGAAGTTGGTGTTTGCAAGAGGAGTTGTAATAACTAGGAGCAAGGAGCTTTCAGTTCCTACAGCAGATCTCTTTCAATTCATTTTCATTATAACTGAAAGAATTGCAGGAGCCACTGTAAGAATTTCTAACCTATCTGTGAGTATACTGTCTAGAAAAACTATGATACTTTGTTTACCCTCTAAAAGCCAGAGTTAATTTACCTTTTTCAGTGTAAATGGCACATTTGGGGGTTTTTACTGTTAATTTTTTTTAATAAACCAGGTGACAGAACTTTCTTTTAAAAGTGGTCAAGATGATTGATATGAGAAAGCAAAGTTTTTGTGTGAATGGGCAAACTGAGTTTTGAACTGGTTATGTGGAGAGAATCTTATATCCACTTTCCTATCTACTTGCCCTCTCCCACTTCCGTGGGAAGTGCCTTGACACTTGTTTTATATAAGTTATCTCTCTGGAAAGAGAGATGTGTTATAAATAGCATTTCTTCAGATGACCTCCACCTGCTTTATATGGTGGGTTAATTAGAGTTATTAAGGTCTGTAAAACTAAACTGTTCACATACAGGTTTGGTAGCTGTGTGCGTAGCTTTGGTCAGGTCTGGGATGCTTTGGTGAGAGGTGTATTTTTACATACAAACTGCCTTTGCTGCTAACCATGAATTTTAACCCATCCATGTCTTACACTAATTCTCCCGAAATGTCCTTTCATGACTTCTAGCAGATGCTGTGACTTGCATGTCATGTACACAGACGACATTTGTAAAAGGCTGGAAAAGGCCGAGTTAAGTCAGAAAATGGCTTTTTCAAATGCTGCAGATTTAGATATGGCTGCTTTCCCCTTGAAACCAGAACTCCAGTTCATACAAGACTGAACCTTACAGCCTTGAACAGGAGTTTGATTTTGTGTTTTATAGCCTGTACTGGATAGGAGTGCTCCAGGTGATGCTGGTTTATCCAGTGTCCTGGGATACTGGTAGGAAATCTCTATTCATTGCAATACGAGAAGGGGAGTGAAACTAGAGAATATGCTTGAGAAAGAGCTCGTCCCAGAGCTCCATGAATCAGCTAGGACCAAAACTGGGCAGTGTCTAAGGTGCTGCCTTCTAGGAGTTAGGATCTGTGTGGTTCTGGTGTTGGTCTGTCACAACTTCCCACTCAATCTGTGGTGCTTCTCATACTACCCTACCGTGTGCATGTCTATATGTGTATATCTGTGTTTGTCTGTTTCCCTGCCTCCCTCCTGTTCAGCGGGTGATCAGAGGCCGCAGCCAGAGCCTGGATACCATGGGGATATCCATGAGAAAGCAGCAGCCAGCCACCCTGCCCAGCCGCCCAGCTACAGCTGGCCTTGCCCTCAGCCAGAGTGTCGCCGAGGGCCCTAAGGCCATTGCTGCGGTAAGGTATTCGGGTGGGCTGTAAGAAGAGAACCCGGCATACCTTTGTAACCACTCATACATTTTCTTTCCCTATTAGTTTGTCCTCTTGTCCCGCTGTGAAACTTTTTGTTGTATCATCCCATTTCATAAGTGGTGACAGCATGTGTTGCAGTCTGTTTTGTCTGTGCCCATCTCTAGCCCCAGTTCATGTGTAAGCTAGAGCTGAGATTGATGCAGACTGGGACAAGAAAGCCAAACATGATTCTACATCAGACAACTATCTCTGCTATCCTGGATTAGATTCTGTATGGTGCCATGTGTTAAAAAATGCATGCACTGTGGTTTGGCTGGAATGGTACTGTATTGTCACATGGCAAGAGCTGAGAACATAAGGACACTAGCACTGTTTCATTTTCTTCAATTTCACCAATCAGACTATTTTCTGTAATATAAACTAGTGCACAAGATATTCGAGGTGCAGTTTTGCTGTAAATAGAATTTGCGTGTTGGGAACAAACAGCAGAATTAAGAAAGTTTGGGTGAGAAAAAGAATGAATATTTCTAGTCACTATCAAAGCCTTTTTTATTTGATAGAGATACTAAACATATGGGATCAATGAATCTAAAATCTATGACAAATCTTTCCAGAAGAAGATCCACTTTTCTGATATTGAAAATATGGTTACCTTGGCCAAAGTGCATCCAGCTGGTTGTGGTCTCTGCACTAGTGATGTCAATACAGGCAAACTACACAAAAACCATCTCTGAGTAAGCCAAGAATGTGCCCTTCAGTGTGAAGATTTCTTGGTGACAGTTTACTTGGTTGTATGCATTCTTTATGTCAATACAACAAAGTCACAGCGTACTAATGACTTGGGTTTGCTGCCTCCTTTGCTCCTTTAACTTCTGGTTTTTTCTACCTTTCTGGTTCTGCCTCTCCTCTCACCAGATGGGGATACCTCCCTTCCAAACCCCATTTCCCTGTATACTGGCTGTGTTCTGCCTTTGTTTCTTTGTATCTCTGTCCGTTTCTCACACCACCTTTGTAAGCCCTGGCTGCTCTTGCTCGCTGACAGAAAGCACTCCTTGCACAGGTGGAGCTGAGCTATTGTATTGCAGAGTAAAAGAAAGGATCTGGATCCACGTTGCAAACTCTTCTCCTGTGCTTTCAGTTTTCCACAGTTTTCCCTGTCTTGTTCCTCTCCTTTCTGTCACGCTTTCCTTTTTTCTAGTCTTTTGCCTTGCCTGGTAGGAGCCCATCACGTACTCGAGCCAGCCGCTTCCACGGGCGACGGAGTAGTGCCATTGGCATTGAAAACATACAGGAGGAAAAGAGGTATGAGCTGTGGGAAGATCAAACCAAGAGGGTAAAAAAGCCAAGAGGAGATGAGAAAAGGAACACAGAAAGGCACATAGAGGCAGAAGGGGAACCATCAGGAATGAGAACTGAAATGGAAATGGTTGGAATGGGAAGAAAAGGGATTGATTATCGCCTGATGGAAAAATGGGCAAATAACAGAAACAGACAAAATTAAAAAAGGACGTTTGGAATTGGAGAGAATCAGTATTTGAGGAAGAATGGAGGAAATGGGTGGAGGAACATTATAAGATCGCTCCTAAATATTGTGCAGTATGATCCAGGACTCTTGAGTTTTCTGTTCTTTACTCACCACTTTTAGAAGAGAGTCAGATGAAGGGCTGGTATTTGGGAAGGGGATGCTTGATTGGTTGTTTGTTTTCATGTTAAAATATTCAAATAGGCAAAACTTCTGGTAACTTAAAGGATTTTTTTGAAAAAGCTTTAAGTCAAAATGACTAGTATTTAAGTTAGATCATCTGAGAAATAATTATAATTAATGGATAATATACAGCTTCAAGGAGTGATTTGGCATATTTGACAGAATTATAACCATTCAAAAGTTGTCTACTGGTCAGAAGAGATTATTTAGTTAAATTATAAATTTCTCTCAGCTCTATCTGAGACACCTTTTTAAGACTATATGAGTCACAAAAGTCACATGAATGCTCTGCATCTAATATGCAGTTTTCCCAGTTGGAAGAATTCCAGGAAACAGCTTAAAGGCTGGGTGCAAAGGGGGAAAGTAATCTCTAATGTGGAAACTAGTTATTTTAGGAGGAAGTTACTGCGTTTTCCCTTCTTTCTTAATGAGGTGCCTATGACCTAATCTGAATAAAAATAGAATAGAACTTTTTTTGAGAAAAATTAAATCTTCAGAGACAACTGCTGTGTAACAGTCTTAAGCCAACACAGTAGCCGCAGATCCTCACTACTTTAAATACTTTTGTACCTTAGGCAGCTGTGTCCCTCACTCCATTACTTTGTGTACAGCAACCTTTTCTATCCCCTTGAAGGATCTGTAAAACTTTCCTACTACAAGGAAAACCCCTGGATTTATTTTCTTTTTTTTTCCCCCTACTCTTTGCTTGGAGGGATCTGATGAACTAATTGGCTTATTTAGCTTTCCTTTTGCTTACTTGTAAACTTAGATGTGAGGAACAGGGAGCCTTAGCTTGTATTTTCTGAAAGACTTTTTGGGTCATTCTTGAAAGTGAGTTTCACTAGCAACTGCTCTAACAGTTCATTGTTATTGAAAGCAGATGTTCCCCTCTGTCCCTTTCAACTACCCAATCCTGAATATTCCTTGTGATGATTGCTCAGATCCCTAGTGGCTTTTGTGGAACAGATTCAGCCCATTAATCAAATAGAAAAATATCAACTTTCTTTCACTGGATTAATTGTCTGCCAGGTTCTGCCATGAACTGGCTCGTGGAGAAGTCTGATGGGTACCAGGACTGGTGGAAAGTGCACTCAGCAAGAATGAAGGAGGCTGGAGCACGCTCTCTTTCTGGGAACAGTGAGCTCAGAGCATCACGGGTGACTTCACCCTGAAGCTGTAACTTAATGATATGCAGGCTTTGCTGCCAGGGCTGACCCAGTCCATCCTGCTTGTTAGTGTGTCCTAGGAGTTTCAGGGTTGTTTTAATTTTAGAATTACTTTTTGTCAGGGTAGTTTCCAGTCTCACAAACAATTGTATTAGCATAAGTGAGGGTATCAGAAACTCTGATTTGAGGGGCACAGGTAGGATCAACTGACCAAGAGAGCAGAGGAAGAACTTTGTAACAAACTCCATCACTGAAGCCCTAAAAAAACCCCCAAAATCCCTTAGTTTTCCTTTCCTTAATTAAATGTACCCCTCATTTCGGTTGCTCACACAGCTTTCTTCAGAGGTATCTTGACAAGTCCTAGTAGCAATAACACTTTTGTAACCATCATATTTACACTCTCTGTTAAATCCTGTAGCTTCTTAAGACGAGTGAAATGGGGAGGAGAAAAAGTTAAAAAATTAAAGGTGAATACTAAATCAATCTAGGCTTTTATATCAATTCAAAAGGAGTTTAAAGTTGGCCATTTCTAGATGTCACTTGTCACATCTAAGGAGCCTGTCCTTTTCAGCACAACTGTGTTTGCTTCCCTTTTACCTGTATGTAGGAGATACAGCTTTGTACTGTGTCTTGTAAGGGAGTGTTAGGATAGATGGTAGTTAACTCTGGCCCTGGGGTATAGCTGGTTTCTCTTTTCTCCCAGCAGAGACACCACAGAGAGGATACAGAGGGTGTTGGACAGTCCAGGAACTTTCTTTGACCTGAAGTCTGATGGATCATCCAGTCCCAGCTCTCCAGAGTTCCCCAGCAGGAAGAGCAAGTGAGTTGAAAATAAATTTCAGTATTTGAAAGATGCTCACTGTCTCTGGTATTGGCTTAAGTGTGGTGCATGTCTCGCTCTGTTGGAGGCTTTACTGAAATTGACCACATCAGGCATTGTAGCATCTCAAAAGTTGGATGTCTGGCTGTGGCACAGTAATTCAGAGCCTGTCAGGAACTCGGCTTTCTTAAACAGACTGTGATGAAAGATTGGACCGCTTGATTTTGGTTATATCTTTACTGTAATGTTAGCTTGCATCCAACAGGATACACAAAGTCCTAGCTGTCCAATTATCCATGTTTACTCATGTGTATGTTTCCTCTATAGTTTGCTCTGGAGTGATTTTGGAGCTTCATGGAGAAGCTTGGAAAAGGGTATGTGGGGATGTTGGGTTGTACTCAAGTTCTGCCCCTTTAAGCAGGATTCATGCCGCTGCTCCCAACCAGCGTGAACTAACCTGTCTCCAGTCTTCCCAAAGTGTTACAGCAGGATTCCAGCACGGTCCCATGTATTGCACCTATGTTTCATTGCTAAAGCACGCCATACCACACCCAGTGGTATGTGCAAAACACTTCATGCAGTAGTCTGCAAGTTAATTCTCCAGTTTCTGGTTGTCAAAAACTGGAAAAATGCAATTTCCTGGTAGTGGAGCTTTGCTGCTGCTAAGCCATATTATACTGGGATGTGATCATACCTAGAATACTTCAGGGAAACCAACCATGTACATTTCCAAGACTCCAGAACAGCCTGTCTCTAAATCAAAGGCTGCAGCTGACTTTCTGGAACAGTTTGCCACACCTAATTTTTTTCAAGAGAACTTGCATGAGACCTGTGGCAAAAAAGGTACCAAGTACTTTGTATTAGGGCATTTCTCTTTCTCATGACTGTGGAGACTCTTAATAAAATTTCAGGAGGTGCCCTAGAACCAGGCATCTAAGGTTATAGTTGCTTCAGGTGCCAAATTTGACAAGGGAAGGGCCTCCCTTCCAACTAGACCCAATGCTCCCTAAGAATTACAAGCTGGTGACGATCTGCAGTAGTTCAGCTACTTCAGCAGTTGTATGCTGTAGGACTGCCCAGAATTTTGTCACAGCTAAGGTGCAGAGTTCTGGTATGTTTTTGTGTGTGTACTAATTTTTGGGTTGGACATGTGCCCAGAATTTTGGTGTGGAGGAGGATGGGAGCACATCTAGGAGATACAGACCATTTAAGGTGCTAGCTCTGGCAGCTAAGGACTAGAGGGAATGCAGGACATGGAACTGCTGATTGGTCAGCACCCCCCATCTTCAGCATTACCACATCATTTCACCTTCCCTTCCTCATCCTGCCTGGGACCTTGTTAGTGAACTAGAAGTTCCTGACAGGCATGTGTGAGGGACTCTTGCTCTGATTAGATAGCTGATTACCTTGCATAATCACCAAGAATTCTGCTTCCCCCACTTCCCAACCCCCATTCTCCATCAGCTGAGGAGGTGAGCCAGCTGCAGTGCCTGTTTCAATTTGGTATCCACATGCTTTCAGAGAGCAAACACAGCATGGGATTTTACTAACAGTACTTGCATGAATATTGTTTATGCACATGAGGCATGACCTGTATGATTTGTCAGTCTGTCTAATTCTGTCCCCAGGATTCTTTTTCCAGTCATGGACTCAAAACCACTTAGGATCACCAGAAAAAAAGAAGTATTTTCATAATTTTGGTGGTTTAGCCCATTCCTGGACAGTTCATTTACAAGGTGGGACGCAGCATGGAATTTTGCACAATCAGTGATGAGTCAGAGTTGTGATCTCAGAGTTAGGGACTAGCCCATGTGCAGCCATACTTTTTGCATGACATCTGGGACAGGGAATTAAGAACATATAATTCCACCATGTAAAGCACACCATTTTCAGCAAGACAGTATTAGCACAATATTGCAGGAAAAGGCTGGGAATGTAAAGTTTGTCTTGGAGACAGTTTACTGGCGTTCTGCTGAAACAGCCTACCTGTTGTTCATCAGTTGTGAAACCAGGATCAAGATGTAGGCATACTTCCAATGCAAAAGAGTTCTGCCTGGTTCCAGAATAATTTATGTAGTCCCTATTAGATAACAGAATGGGCTATCCCTGGTGGTATGTCATCAATCCACTCCTGGTTCTCTCCATAGAGTCACAAGAAATTTCTGTTACTGCAGAAATGTCCAGCATGTTGCTACTGGTCTTAAGTAATCATTTCAGATTCAAGACTTGGAATGATCAACCTCTTCACCTGTGTTCTACTAAAACCAACCTGGAAATAAATGCAAAGGGAACACATAAGTAGTAGATTAATTATTTTACAGTAGAGGCAAAGCAGCACTTACTTTCTGTCCTCGCATGCTGAGTTTAACACACGTTTATGCAGTGATCAGCCAGCAATCCATGAAACTGCATTGTTCACTTGAGCTAACGATGTCTTCTCTCCCACATACAGGGACAATTGTCCTTAGTTTTTCTGCTTTACCGTCCAGGTAGCCTTCCAAATAATCCTTCTTCCCAAGGGACCGATTCAAAAGAATTAACCCAGCCTATGTAACCAAGTAGTAGAACTCCTGAGGATCAGACGACTTTCTGGGTTGCATCTGAGAAATCAAGCACTGTACTGTGTATGTCCATATCCTAGGAAAAGTACATGGGTTTTTTGTATGTGTGTTTTCCCTCCTCAGACACATCTGAGTGGGGAGATCAAGCCAATCAGGAGTGGACCGGATGCTACTCAGTCATTGGGTACCTCACTGAAGACACTGGCAAGACTTTTGGGGTGAAATCAGAGTCCTGGCTAAGAGGAGCATGAATTTACTTAGAGGACCTCAAGGACTGTGGAGAGACCGAGTGGCACCAAGTAACGCTCCACTGGCAGTTCCTGGAGCAGGAATTCTGTGAGAGGGAGATGGACAGATAGCTCCTGTTGGAGCATTTTGGCTCTATGCCCTTCCCATTGCCCAATCAGCAGCCACTGAACCAACCTCTGCTAATGATGGGGAGCGGAGGCCACCTTGAGTGTGACCCCTTCTCTTCCCTTCCTCTCCCCTCAGATGAGTGAGAATAGTTTGGCCTGCAGAAGGCAAGAGCAGAAGAACACAATTCCACCTCTGTCTCTTGTTCCACCTCTGTGCCTTGAGGCAGGTCAAGACATGCAGTGCAGAGAACGAGGATGGAGAAACCTGCTGAGGAAGGGTGCTGAGAAGGAAATACTTTGGGGAAATCTAGATCCCAGTTCACTTAGATTCATGTTATTGATTTGCTCTGCTAAGGGAGAAGCATGTTGGCCTTCATTTCCTCCAAAATATATTTCCTAATCTCTTGAGGAAATATCTTTGGCCTATATTGGCCCTGTCTTTACTGTTCTCCCTGTTGCATGCTGGCATGTAATATGCCTGGGACTTAGGTTTCATTACTGCTTGTAGGTCAAGACTGGCCACATTTTGCAGTGTTTCTGAAGGAATAAATATATTTAATATGTTAAAGGTGTCTTATCTTTCTTGCCTCTCTTTTTTTTTTTGTTCCTTAACATTTTTAAGCACTTCATCTCTCTCTTACTAGCTGGTCTCTTATGCAGACAGTGAGTATTTCACCATAAATTTGAGGCTCACATGCACAGTGCACCTTCTACTATGTAAGCATGTCAGCCTCATGGACATCTCCTGGATGACTGCAAGCAATGGATCCCAAATTCTCAGCTGGGAAGAGCTGACCTTAAGGGTCTTTTTTGATAGATCTGAAACATGCACCACGCTACCTCAGTGTCTGTTCTATTTGAGAGAGTGGTGGTAAAGTGATCCAATACAGTTTGCTTTGAACGTCCCCTTTAAATGGCCTTGTGGGAGCTAAATTTTAGTGGGATGAACCTACAAGAGTCAGTCTACTGGCAACTGGGCACATGGAAAATCACCAGGATGGGAATCCTGTCCTAGGTGTGTTCCTGTCTGTAAGCAGGAGGAAGGCTCTGACGTGCCTGTGCAAGAGCTTGGCACTTGATCCTAAATAGTTTGACACTGAGACATCCTGCAATAATGCAGATCTCAGTAATGTGTTTCTACCTCCCCATTGCTTCCTTAAACTTTCTTATTTAACTGTTCTGTAATACTGGTTAATGTCTGTATGCTTTCCTGCCTTCTCCTGTTACACCTGTACAGGAAACAGCTGTAACAATTTATAAGCTCTGTGACATGAAAAGTATGCTTTTTATGGGCCCTTTGTTCTGTCTGGAATTTCACATAAGACCAAACATGATAGCCTGAGAGTGGCTGTGGGAATGGGTGGCCTAGACTGGGTTGCACCTGCCCTTTATACTCAGTTTAAAACCTCTTCATGCTGTATTTTAGGGTTTTAAAATCTCTGATCTCCAAAATAGGGCATCTGTTGATTTTAATGAATGTCTAGATGTATTTAGTACTTAAATGCAGGTGGTTTGACTCACTCTGCTTTATTACACTTAGGTCTGTGATTTAAAAATTCATTTAGACTTGTCCTTTGATACAGTTATCTAGAGTGGAGACAGAGAATTGGTGTTTCTCCTAAATGATGTAGCAACTAGAAATTAAGGTATGCATGCCAGTTCACCTGAATTCTGTTCCTAGGTGGAAAAACTAGCTGTGGATGAATACTTTATTCTTACTGTTTCTCACTGCTGTATAATAAAGCTATGCCTCAAAAAGTTAAACCTGTGTGTAACAATAAGCATGATGATGTTGAATGCTTGCATTTCACAGAATGCTCAGGAGTCAGACTTCAGGATACTGTGTGATGCAGCCACTCTCACGTTCATCATCCAGTGTAAGCAGTTGTTGTAGTGGATTGAGGGAAAATGGAACATCTGAGGAAGAGGAGAATGACAGGGTGGGTGTATGATCTCTAACAAACAAAGGCTACCCTCCCTGATTTTACCAGGTGCATTATTAAAACACGTCTTCTTTGCCCTCTCCAGGAGCTGACGTGCTCATTTAAGGGCCCTCCAAAACAGGATTCAATGGTTCAGAGTATATGGCTGGATGACAGTGACTGCACACCCAGTACTTCTAGCTCACCAGGTAAAAAAGAAAGAAAAATAGAAAAAACCCTCTACTTACATTTCTAGAAGTGTGTGAGAGGTTGAGCCAAATCTTTTGTATGCTGTACTTAGTATTTTAGAAGCACATGTAGATGATATCTCAGGGAAATGGGGAGAGAAGCTGCCATGCAAAGTTTAATGGGGAAAGAATGTTTCAGTGGCATGAATAAATAGTGCCGTACATACTGCAAAAGGAGTTACAGTAGACTGCAAAGAATTAAAGTGTTATGTGTTTTCTGTGGAGAGCTGTGGTTGCATTTCTGAATGCAGTCCCCATATAAACTGGATAGTTTGGATATGGGATTATAGGAACAGCTTCCTGAACAAAGCAGTATGCTCCTGAGAAGGTGGGTAATCAGGAAGCTAACCTGCACTGAGATTTTTTTGCCAAGGCTGGGCTCTTAGCCTACTACTTGATTAAAGCTGACGTAGTTGATTAAAATCAGCTTGGATCCATTCACAGTGCAGAGATGATTGTAGTCCTTAGCAGTTCTCTTCAGTCCTGTAGCAGGGACAGCTATTGCATTTCCTGCTGTGGAGCTGGATCACCTGCCCTGATCTCAGACCCTGTTTGCAGTTGCGTTTCACTTTGTTAAAATGAACCGGTTTGGATTCAAGCATTTCTTGTGGAGCATCAGCCTTAAGCTAAAATTAGGGAAAGTTTAAATCAGTTTCAGTCTGTTTCTGAGAATAAGGTTGTGTAAGATTTTGGGAAAGTATGATTGAAAAGACTAAGCTTTTGAGTTTGGGGAGTCATTAGAAATTGTGAAAGGCAAAACTTAACATTTGTTGCTGAAAGACTGGAATAGGAGCATTTTGAGGTGGTAAGAGGTACTAGGGATTATGTGTATGGCAAGGAAGAGAGTTGGTTGGAAGGAACCATGAAATCTTTATAGGAATTGTGTGAAAAAGGATTGTTTGTAAAGATTACAAGGGTCAGAAAGTGGAGCCAATATACTTTGAAGATAGAGTTAGGTCTCAGTCTCCACAGCTGCCATATATGAGATATCAAGAGTGGTCATCAGATAGATGCTTAAAATTGTCTGTATCTTAGCAACAGCATTGAAGATATGATACTGTCAGATATTTTGCAGAAACCTCTGTTCCTCTTTTGTTGTGGATACTGGAGGCAGGGATGCTTTCCAGTGGCCTCTGCTGCTCTTCACAGATAGTTTGCCTGTCTGCTGACTCCTTATGGTCTCACAGTATATAAATCATTAATATGCATCACTGAGAATAATCATTACAGAGAATGCGATATAAAGTTCAGCGTAATTTTTAGGTTTTACAGCCCTGGGGACAGAGAGCAGTATTCTGGTGTTTTAGTTTTGCCCTTTATTGAGCTATCCAATAACTATTCAGCCACAGTTAATGCACTGTGTAAAATCAGACTGAACTGATTTTTTTTTTAATGGAGAAACCTAAGACATGCCCACTGTGAGTGTAGATCCTATGCTGAATGATTCCAGCTTTACTCACCCATGTACACATTCTTGGGTTCTCCAATTTGCCTTTCAGATTGAAAGAGCAAAGTTACAGGAAAAGGAGAAAAAAATGCCAGCAGTCTGTGGTCTTTATGCTCCCAGATCAAGACACAGAGAACTGCCATTGCCAAAATATTTTCTGAGTTGGCTTTAAAGCACCAACATGTCTCATGTGCCAGTGCATATCACATGAGGCAGAGGTGACTTTCCCCCTAGACTCAAGGGCAGGATAAAAATTCAGCTATAACTTTCCTTAAAACTTAGACACTACCAGTTGTGTTAGGTGTGTTTTTATTCAGTTACTTGGCCTATTAGTCACTTCCTACAAAAAACATACATCATAATTAAATTTCAGCACAGTAGAACTGGGATATATACAAAATAGAGAAGAACCCTCATACTGTAAATTCATGTTGTTTAAAACCATAGTTTAGCAACATTTGGCAGTGATTTAACAGTTTTGTTTTTAAATCTCAATTTTAAATTACATAATGCAACTGGGAAAGGGGATAGTCTACCTTGGAAAAAATGCTGAAAAAATAGTTGCATCTCATTTGTTTCCTAGAAAATACTGGTGTGATCACATATATGTCAAAAAGAAAAAAGTGTTCCTGGGAAAAGCATCTTAGCTTAGCATCTTACTGCAGGAATCCCTCATTAGCTTTCTTCACTTTCCTGATTGAATGGTGGCTAGATAGGCCATCAGAGGTATTCACCTGCTCATTCTACCCCTTAGCACATTCCACACTGATATCAACTCTTTAATCCAAACTCTTTCCATTTTCCTCTGATTTAAAGAAGAGTTATAATACAGATTTACTGTTGTGATACTGTTATGCATAAACTCCCACAAACTATACTAGTTATAAAATTACCATGTTTAGTTTTTAACCATAGAATGAATAGAATGGAGAATCACCTAAGAATAAATTTAGAATGGTTTAAGAAGGCTGTTATGTTAAAGACATCATACTCATTTTTTGAGAAATGTGTATATGGTGAACATAAGCTGATTACAGAAAGCAAAAGAATGCTTTTAATTTGTGAATTTTGTGGAGTATTTAATCTCTGGTTTTGCCATGGTGTTGATATGTGATGAGAGGCAAATTCCTTAAACCCTGAGGTCAGATGTGGGAATCTCAAGGGAGGAGTCAGAGGGAAAAGGAAGACAAACACTGTGAGAGCATAAGATTAGAGTCTGCTTCACAAATGTGTATCCTTGGGAATAAGTCATTCAGATTGTCTGGAACCAGTGGCCGATGATTTTTTTTTTAAATGAAATGAAAGCAGTCACTTTCCTCATGTTTCAAGCTGGAATGAGAAATAAGTCAAGGTAACATTTGTCAGTTTGGGCATGGGTGCATTCCTTTCACTCTTACCTGTGGATGAGCCACAGATGTGTGAAAACTTTGGGGTAAAACCAGCTATGTGTGCAGCTCCTGGGATACCCTCTTGATTATTTCTGTATTGTTCTGTGCTTGGTTCCCTTCTAGGAAGCAGGTTGCTTCCTTCCAGCAGTGTTGCTGGCTCCACTGGAAAAGGAAAAGGCAGCAAAGCAGATGCTCAGCACCATAATCCAGTAAGTGCTTTAATAAAATGTTTCCTTCTCACTTGCCCAGAGATAAGGATGGGAGAAAAGAGAGAGACTTTTTTACGAGGTGTTGCACGCTGGGGGTTGAAAGGGCAGTAGGAAGGTGCTTTCAGGGGGAGGTTAAAGCAGTGCCTTGTTCTGCAGGCCTCCATTTTGTGCTGTGTGTGATGTCAGCGCTGGAGGAGTGTCTGCTGCACACGGGGTGAGGAGCACAGGTAATGGACACAGGGGAGGAGAGCCACGGGCCCCTGGCCATCCCTGCCTCACTGAAGCAGTGCAGCAAGTGCTGTACAGCTTCTCAGGAAACAGAGTTAGTCCTTTACCTTCCTCCGCAAGCGATCTGCCATGACCAGCAACTCTGGCCTGTCTGATTTACCTAAGCTCTCCCTTCCTTGGTTGCCTCATCCCTCTCAGGGAACAGCATTTCACGTTGAGATTCTTCTCTTTGCCCTAATCTAGGCACAGTTTTTTTCTCTTCTTTGTCTTTGATTGTTCAGTTTCATTTTCTCAGATACAACCTACCTTTCTCTGTGCCTAACCTCTGCTTTTTATAGTTTCATTACTTTACAGACCCCCTTTCTGTTGCTCATTTTCTGATGTTGTGCCTATCTGTACACTTGCTTATTTGCCTTCAGCCTAGCATTGGTGGGACCTACTTGTCCATGCCAGTTTCACAGCTTTTCCACACATAGGAAGTGGGACTTGATTTCCTGATGAGGTCTTTCATAGAGCAAAGGGGAACACAACTTCAGGTTTGTTCCCTAGAATTCATAGTCCAGTTTTGCCTATGTTACTGAGAGTCTCTCTTTTCACTCAATGTCCCTTTCCTTACCCAGTATCTTCTCTGGCCCAACAGCTAAACAGCTGCCTTGAAAGTGGTGGGGATGTGAGGCTCTCAGGAACTAGTTCGGTGTATAGCTGAGTAGAAGAGGTGTCATCTTTATGGAAGAAAATTCTTCCAGCTATTCCTAAATATTCCTAAATAGCTGGTAGTTCTTATTATTGCGGTTTAGATCCTCAGTGCTCAAGTTTTAGCTGCCCTGCCACCTTGTGGCATTCAGAGCAGTCAGGTGAACAGTTCAGCTCCATGTAGGGGTGGCCACTGGTGCCACAGCAGATCAGAGAGGGGAGCTGGTCCTCACCACTGAGACTGCTTCAGTGTGTGCTATGACAAAGATCAGAACTGGGCATGACAGTGCAGCTGCCAGCCAGACTTCACTGGGGTCATCCCCAGAGTGTCTGCCAAGAGCTTGTGCTCACATCATGTCTGTAACACAGGAGCAAGGTTGTCTAAACGAGGGGCAGAACTCCCTCAAAGTTCTGCTCCCAAACAGGCAAATTTTGCTCAAAATAGGTACAGAGTCAGAATTGCAACAATATGCAAGCTCACTGATACAAACGCAAAGGCTGTGGTTTTGTATTTACTGGTGGCTATTACAGGCAATAAGCAATGTGTCTCAGTAGTGCTTAAGGGTTCTGAGCATTTAATTTCCACTGATTTGAAGTAGGTCAAAGAGCATTTAAGATAATGTTGTGAAATATATTGCAGTCTGTAACATCCATCTCTTTCGGTCCATCTGCCAAATCAACAACGTTCTGCCACAAAGGCTGGTTATTTTTCAATCGATCTGGTTCAAAGAACAAAGTTTCCTGAGACCCTGGTTTTCACTGTGAGATTATTTCCAGATGTTCTTTGAATTCTCACCAGCTTCTTACCAGAGTTCATTATTTCCACCAAAGGGCATTTTACCCACTTCTGAGACAGCACTACTGGCTTAAAGTGATGTTTTTGTCATTCCATTTTATCACAACCTCTGAATCAGTTTGATAGCACAGACTGGAGACTAGCAAGTTTTGGGTAGAAATGGTAAAAAATTTCTTTAACATGGCTTCAAGGGACTCAAAGAAACCTATGGCATCCACATATATGGTAACTTCCGTGTCATTCTAACCTCTCTTATCTCTCACAAAGATTTCCTTAAGTTCCAGGCTGGATTTGCCCAAAGACTAATGGATTGCACAGGAAGGACTCCTCCAATCCTAGGGTATTTCCTGAAGAGCTGAAAGAAGTAAAAATTGTGGATGGGGGAACAAATGATACTCCCACAACACTTACAGGTGTAAGAACATGAAGGATACAGATTTTTTTTCTGATGCTTTGTTCCAGGATTTGCTGTTCAAGTGAAAATGCATGAATATGCTTTACCTTAAAGTTCAGAAAAAGACAAAAAAGGGAATTCCTGCTGCTGCTGTTTCATTCAGTGATGCATCAGAGACAGTGTGGAATCACTGAGAAATCAAACTTCATATAAACCAAATTTCCATGTGTTATTCCAATTCATCCAATACAGGGCCAGGCTCAAACTGTTTCCATGTGAAATGTCTTAATTTTATTGTTTGCATACCTTTCCCTCTGCAGACTACATGATGGGAAGTCCCTCACAGCCTGGATAGGCAGCAATTAGGGCATCCTTGAGGAAGCAAAACAGTCTAGTTCAATTACCAGCTGAACCTACAATGGTATTCACCTCTCTCCTCCAAAGACATTACTGTAAAACTTGGACTAATTAAAAACAACTGCAAAGTTTGGGGTTAGTGCCCAAGTGTGTGGTGGTTTCCTCAAATGTCAGTCACTGCAGAGCAAGGTGTATCAAATATTGTCCAGGATGGGGACAGTT
>QWTY01026339.1:4195-19019 GCA_008033365.1 Pseudorectes ferrugineus | reverse complement strand
AGTAGCTTTGCAGCTGTGCCCTGTCCTCCAGCAGAACACCACGGTGTCCACGCCATGCCCAGCTCTACATCGCACCCCAGCAGCAGCACAGAGGGGAAGCGCAGCCAACAGACTTGTCCTCCTGGGAATTTCCCTGGCTGTGCTGGGTGAGGGGGTGAATGCCTAAGGAATCAGAATTAGAGGGAGAAAATGGATGTGGCTGAGAGCAAAACCATCTGAGCACAGGAACTGTCCCTGCAGATCAAGATGACCCAACTTCAATCAGCCAAAGAAGTCTTCAGGCTGCTTTAGCTGCGATCCTGGATGGTCTGGGGATATTGCTATTGATGGAAGCAACGTGAATTCCCTTGGCAAGTTACTCATGGGACTTGAGGGCATTCACAAGACTTAGTAAGGCTCCACTATCTATTGCCAAACAGCAACAACAGCAAAAATAAGTACAGGGTAGGACTTGAAATATCCCAGTAAGGATTTTTGTTTCACTGAAGTTCTTCACAATATTCTTTCCACAACGCAGAAAAATTTACAGCCTTCTGCCTGAGGAAGGTATTAATAAAAACAATGCTCCAGGCATTGTGTTGGGGCTTTGTGGAATGACTAAAAGGCAGGAGAAAATTATAAATGACAACTTTATTTAATAATAAACAACACTAAAATATGTTCAAGTAGTGTTTTGGTTGATTTTCAAGCCTTTATTTGCTATTATTGAACTGGGTTGGAAGATGATTGCTTAATTGCTGTCCCACTGGGCCCATCTCGGAAATGAGACGTGCATCTCAAAAGCTTATCCCTCAGAGTTATGTTTTAAATAAGTTCCATGTCAGCTAGGAGATTTAGATGTGTAACTGATGCTGAGCAAGAGCTTACAAAATGAAACTGGTGATAAATGGGAGCTTCCAGTTTTCTGAAGAAATTCCATCATAACGAGATGTGTTTTTATGCAGTTTCAAAATATTTTAGTGACATATAATTTTTTAATTGCAAAATATTTTGAATCTAGAATTTTATTCAAGTTTAATGCTATTACTATTCCTTTATTATAACATAACTACAGGAAATTTCTATTTAATGATAATTGTTCAAACTGGAAAAAAAATTTGTTCCCATGTCCCTTTTGTTTATTTTCTATGTGTGGAGTTTCCTACAATTTAATAAAAAGGAGGTAATTTTGGTCTAGGACAAGTATTAAAACATAAGTAGCAGTTCTCTAGTGATTCTGAAATAAAGTTTAAAAATTATAATTTGTCATTACAATAAGAGGCTGTAATTAAGTGACATAAAATGAAAAATGTTCCAAGCTGAAATTAAGAATGTCAAAAAACCCTTTAAGACTCTTCCCAAATGTAAACAAACCCTATAAGTTGTTTTTTTTTTTTTTTTTAATTTGAGTTTAATTTACAAGTTTTCCCAAAGGACTTTTCACTGAGATTGAAATGATTTGGAAACAATTTCAGTTTCAAGAAAAACTGGTTTTTAATGCAGAAGATTTCAGTCCCACTGATATTAGGAGACACAAACTAACAAACCATGGCAATTCCTGTAGCATGAGATGCACAGCAGATCTCACACACCTGAATGGGTTCTGCCCCTCTTTGGAGTAGGGACATCATGCAGAGCTATGAGATAGGAACTTTTCTTCTGGAGTCTGTGGCTTAAAGGCTCCCCAACACAGAGACCACAGCTTTGCATTTCACAGCTGTTTGGGTCCCTTTTCTTCTATGAAATTCTAGTTGAATTTTTGAGCAATTCATGAGTTTACCATCCAGAATCCAATTTGTCATCCAGGTTTATTATCCAGATTTTTCATCCAGAATATCATTGCAAAGGCATTCAGCAACTGACCAATATTTGCTGTATAAAATAATAGAAAAGATTCTGTCTGAAATGGAAAATTCAAAATTTAATTTTTTAGGTTCTTTATTCTTAACTGCCCCTGTTAAAAGTCAAACAAAATGATGTCAATAGCAATTCCATTATATACAATTCAAATCTATGAATTTGAGGTGGTCGAATTTTTTTTCTCTCAAAATTGAGTTTAAGGGACTTTAAACACACCTACCATTTCAATTATAACCTTTCTACAGTAGAAGCTTAATTCAGAAAATAGAAATGTGAGCCTCTGTAATTCTAGGCAATTTCTGATTTGAGAAAAAAATCTGCTCAGGTCTCAAGTGGGGAAAACAGAGTAAGCCTTGATTGAAGGGAACTAAGCTAATCACATTCTATAGTTATTGAGGACAGTTAAAACATCATTTATAAAATAATGATTATTTAAATTATCTTGTTGAATCCATTTGCCAATCCCTAATAATTTTTTTATTGCTGATCAGAGGAAATAGATTTGCTATTGGCATCAGCTTGTCTATGCAATAGATTTAAGCATGAAGCAGTTAAAAATCTATATCAATCAACCAGTCTTGCTTTGCTTTCTTTCTAATTTATTTTCTTAAAAAAAAAAAAAAAAAAAAAAGACTTTTGAGGTTCATACTCTGTGAAATAATTGTTCAAATCCTGATGTCAGATAATTTTTAAGGTGTGTGATTTTTTTTTTTTGTTGAATATTGCCAAGTAAACAGATTAATGTTTATGACAATTCATATCATGAAGCTGAGAAAATATCTTTTTCTGAAATTCACATAAATTAACCCAATCTGACTGGCTGTGGTGCTGCTAAATCAGTTGTTTCTATTCCCATGGTAACAAAAGGAGTCACTCTGAGCAGCCCTTCTCACTGCAATTCCTGCAATGTAGACACATTCTTGCAATGTAGCAGGTCTAACTTCCTTAGATTTTAAATTTCCTGTATTTCTAGGCGTTCACTGCCAAGATTATTTTTTCTTTCTTACCAGATTCAACTGCCTTTCTTGTTGAGAGAGGATGTTAGGAATAGAGTCTTTATTTCTTCTAGTTTTAATACAAATTTCTTCTACTAACAGATTTTCCATCAACAGCAGATAAATTCTACCCCTCCCATGCGTTTTTCTTCCCTTCTCCTTCAACTCTTACTCCCTCCCACCACTGGCCTGGCCATGCATCCCCCCAAAGGAAAGTATCCGTAGAGATCCTGCTCTCAAATCCTCTCCCAGCTGTGCAGGAACTGCTTTAATTTCACTGACGAAGGCTATGGCTGCTAACTAAATTACGGCTACTTGATAGTGTAGAAGACTGAAATGACCACTCTAAAAAAATGCAGATTCCCTCTTCCATAGTCTTAGTTAAAACACCTGTCTAATAGTCCATATCCTCTGTCTACGTACATGTGTGAACAGTACAGCTGCATGACAGCCAAGAAAATTTTATGTTTCAGAAGAGCTTGAATTCTAGAAAATAGTTATCACATGTAATTAAGTCAGTGAGAGAGATAAAATTGTCATGTCTGGTTACAAACAACAGCAGAAACAAAAGCATGAACTAAAGAAATTCTGGTTAGCTACATATGTATTAAAGTCTCTGCTCTCCATAGACTGCAGTCATGTATTTTCACAGAGTGAAGGTTATCTAATTTTGTCTAAATGGGGAAAACAATGCTATAAACTATCTGTATATTAATGATGTATGTAGGTCTCTTCCATCATTTTTTTTCACATCCCTCTCTGAAAAGCAAGTGTCATCAGCTGACCCATGGCAAGAAAACCCCTTATAAAACATTTGTAAATAGGCGAGAAATGTGATTCACAGCTCTAGGAAACAAGGGAGAAAATGCAGAAGGAAACAAAGACAAAATGAAAGATGTCAAAGTTATCTTGAGCAATAGAGTTGAAAAATTACAAAGAATTCCAGCCCTCAAGAAGAAACTGCAGACTCAAACCTGTCAGCATGATGGAGACCTTGGATGCTGCGGCTTTCAAAGCCACTTAAGAGAGTTAAAAGTATGGCAACATGGGATTATTCTGACTTCTGGCAAGGGTTACAGAGCTGCACTTTGAAAAGCAGCAGGGACTCATGAGAGTATATTACTTTACCATTCAGTCTCAACAGGCAGTTTGCAAGATCTTGCAAACTTTCCCGTGAGTGATCATCACGTTCTAGTGAATGGTGCTTAGTGGAATAGCTGGAGGTTAATTTTTAAATCCCTCTGTGTCATGGTGAATTGCACTGCTTGTAACTGGCAATAAGATAATATACAGAGCAGAGTCAGGACTGGCACATGTGGAATTAGTGAGACTTAGAATGACTTTATGTGTATTGCATCATTCTAGTTTTCTACAGTATTAGTGGTGTCAGTTGTTCATTTTTAGTTTGTTTGGATCTGTTTGGACTTAGGATGTCTCTGTGTGGTAACATTAGCTAAGCACAGTACAGGACAATTTTTTTATCACCTATGAAGCCACACACATATCATACATTTTATGCTATAATAATGGCAAAGAACAAATAGTTTTTTTCCTTCTTTCCTGCCAAAGATGAACAAGAAGGAACAGAGGAAATGGTGCATAGCTCTCAGGTCTGTTCTTCTTCCTTTTAACTATGTGAAACCTTTTTTATGCTTTAGATATGCAGAAATAATAAGTGGCTCCTATGAGAGGTAATATTTCTGGAAATCTAGAGAAACGATCAGTAGCTGCTGGGTAATTTATGTGCCTTTGCTTCAAAATGGCCCTAATGTTTTTTGTTCTAGTGTCTAAGAAGCACTGTTATAATTAGAAGCTTTTGAAGCAGGCAGCCTGGTCTTCTGGTGGTATTGTGGTATTTACAGGGTTTCACCTCACGTGTTGGTCTGCTCCCCAAACTTGTCATCCCAGATTTATTTTCATTGCTGTTTTTATGTTTCCACCATGTAACATTATTTTGATCTATTTTACAGGCCATAAAAACTGCGAAAAGGTTTTGCATGTGCAAATTCTTTTGAAATTATGGAAGCTGATCTCACAGGCTGGTGCACACTGTGCCGTTCCTTCAGTCCCAAACATGTTCAGCATTGCTCTGTAGTCCTGGATGGCTGCATTGCCTCAGCTCCCTCTGGAGATACATTTTTAATTAATTAATTCCAGAAAAATGATACAACTTTCTCCTGTTCCTCCAAAGTAGTGGTGCAGAGCACAGCGTGCAACCTATTTATGTTAAGACCAAAATTAAATTAATCACATGTTCTGACTTAAAACAGAAAATTCACACCCCACCCATAAAGCTAGCCTTGTTTCACAAAGACCGTTGATATTTTTAAAAATAAACTAACAAAATAAAGTAAAAGAACACTCTGTTCAAGCTGTTTATCCAGGCTTTGTGCATAAAAAGGAAAGACACAGTTTTTATACTTTGATCTAAGAGCTTTAATGTGAAAAAATTGAGAGGAAAGACCTAATTTGTTGGTTTAAAAAAGTAATGCCACTCATTAATCAGAGCACTGAAGAGAGAAAACATAAAGTGACTTGAGTTGGCTTTTATCACACAGGCCTGATGATAAAATATCCACTTCTACTGGAAGCCCCTCCATCCCATTTTCATTGAATACACAGTAATTCAATCATGACTAGGAATAATTTATTTGTAACAAGGAAGGTTTCTGTTTCTCCATAATGAGTTGATTATATCTTGTCAGAGGAACCTTAAACCCATCAAATGTCAAATGAATTATATCAAACATATTATTTTCGTAGCAGCTGGATATGAGTAACTGATGAAACAGAGCTCTTTACTTTCATTTTGTACTGTGAATGATAAAATGTAGCTCGTAAAATGGAGCCTGTGACACAAATTCATGCAGGTCCCTAATTTCCTACCTTTAAAAGGTCTGTTTCATAAATTTTATCTACTCGTTTACTCAAAATATTGAGTCATAATTTGCTGTGGAAATTGTACATCAGAATGTTCTTCTATGAATTTTTTTTTTTTTTTTTTTTTACATTTAAATGAAAGTAATCCCTGTTCATGACGCATGACCTGATAATGCACTTATCCAAAAATCAAATTTGAGATAACATTTGATCCCATCTGTCTCTAAAAGCACTTCCTGGAAACAGGAGTGTGGCAAGGGGACTGCTGCAAGGCCAAAGGGTGGGAGGCAGCCACTGGAGTAGTTGGGTTTCTATCCCAAAGGAAACAGATGTGTGGCTGGCCCACGGGGATCAGCTTCACCTCACAGCCCAGCCCAGGGCTTAGGGTGCCTGCCTGCCCCACCAGTACATGGCATTTACTCATGGTTAGACCTCTTTGGCCTGTCTTGCTGCTCCATCTCACTGAAACAATCAGCACGAGGGAGAGGGAAAGGGAGATGAGCTCCTTGTCAGCATAACTGGAAGAAGAATCATGGAAAGATAGTGAACAAATCAAATACAATCTGCAGCAGCTTCTGGGAGATCGTTAAAGCAGATCTTGACCAGTTTCAGAAACATGCGGTCCTTGTTCACTGCTACGTGAAGCACCCCACTTTGTTAAACTTTTTGATGTATCAGAGACAATCTTCGAAGTAGACCAGGGTCAGCTCTCAGAAGGAAAGAAGAGGCTGCCATATATACAGGAAACACTTTTCCCTGGATGAAAGTTGGAGAAAGCAAGAGAGAGCGGGCAGCTCACACCCATGCACCTGGCCAAACTCCTGGTGTTCATGGGCACCAGTATCTGCTCTCTCTTCACTGCTACATCTGAGCAGATAAAGTTTGCTCACTTTTTAAGAAAAAAAGCCATTGTCCTGTATTTGTTTGGTGTAGAATTTAACATTTCACTCTTTCATAGGAAGTGGCTGCTGTGGACAGATAGAAATTGTAATTCCTCTGTATGGTTTTGGGAATAGTACCTTTCAAATAGGATTTTTCTGGGCTTAACTCTACATCCTTGCGATGCATAAAATGCTGAGCTTGCCACAATCCTCTAAGGGAGAGAGGGAACAATGGACAGCAGCTACACATGAGTTGTTTGTCACTCTGCATGGAGACAGCAGAAATTGCAGCTAAGAGATGAAATTTCCTTCTCTTTTACCTTGACTGATAACCTGAGGAGCCCCAAGAACAGTCAGAAACTCAGAGGTGGGAAGTAGCAGGACTGAGCAGGACAAGATAGAAGAGAAGCAAGGACTCACATCTTGTTGTAGGAACCAACTCTCTGACAAATTATGCCTTTGACGTATCACACCCTGAGAGTTTGATAATGGGATTTTCTAAAGATGGTTGGGCAGCAGGAGGCAGCATCAAAGATGTTTCTGGTTCTTGTTAGAGATGACTGCAACAAAATCGAGTAAATCCAGGTAATAATTCAATCAGTATCAGTAAAACTAAAGTCAGTGCAACTGTTTCTTAAAGTGATCCAAGAAACAATTTTAGAGATGGAAGGCAGACCCTGTATACTTGGACCATGCTGAGATCCACCTCCAAAACCCTGAGATGAATGTGGCAGAGACAAAAGAAGGAAGTGAGTAGGTTTTGCTTTTAGGAAATTCATACCTTTGGACAGGGAAATGAAATAATGTCTGAGTACCACCTTGTGTTTGGAATTTTTTCCCCAAATCCTAAGATCATTCTCATTTATAAAGTATTTCCTTATTTTATACAGAATTCCTGTTCTTATGGCTACAGAAACACCACTTCTGAAGAGAACCTGGGGGAGGTATTTCTTTATCATGTGTTTCTGGGAATGAGGTTCAAGCTAGCAGTATTTCTCGGTTTTATAAAGAAATGTAGGTGTTTTAAATTCACCTCTTCTTGCTTGCAATGATACATTGCCAGTAAAGAAGATGTGTCTGGGTATGGAGTTAATTAAAAGGAACTGCCCCATCTTATTCATATTAGCATACTGCAGTGTTGCTAAGTGTAAGTTTACTGGGGTTGTTGACATGAATAGTGGGTCAAAGCAGGTTGGACTTTCCACCAGGTAGTATGGGACTCAATTTAGGAAAAAATGCAGAATGACATGAATTTTGTCACCCAGCTCTTTCACCACTCCTCCCTATATATTTTGGTGGGGTCAGTGGGCAGACAATAGAATTGGAGGAGGGAGGTGTCTCCCTTCAGCAGTTCTGGTTTATTTTCAGCCTTAAATATCTTACTTAGATACAGAATCAAATATACTGGCTAGTTTATAAGGCATCATAAGGAATCAAGTATATAAAGAAAAAACAAAATTTCTTTCAGTCCATGCTAATAGCACTGAAGAAAAAATCATTTGTGAACAAGAAGATATTTGTACATTTAGTAACTGTATTCCTGAACAGAATGCCAGACTTGAAACCCAGCGGCCAGAACTCCTAAGATTTTATTTTTTTTCCGTTAGAATAAGGAGATGAAAGAGTTTTGTCAAAACATTTCTGTTAACCAAACTATTGTATTATCAGTGTGATCATTCTCTTAGTGAATGGAAATATTCTGGAGTTTCCCAGAAGTTTAGTATTTTAAGAGATGTTATGAATGTATCTAATATTTTCTGTCATACTGGTAGACTCGCTCCTTCATTTATACCAGGGAAAAGCCAGAATAAGTGCGTACACTTCGATGAAAGCTGTTGTTTCCTACACCCTGAAAGTGAAGTGGGCCTCCCACTTCTAGAGTCAGCCCTTCAGGAAACCTAGACGCCACTACACTTTAACTGTCTAGATCTAACTGAGCTGTGGTTATAGTCAAGTATTTAACAGCATTTCACACTTCTCCTGTCATCTGGATTACATAACAATGTGCTGATTTTATAAACAGCAACTACTCATTCTTGTGGTTGAGTTTTACTGGATGCACAAGAGAAACATCTAACTAAATAAAGCTGGAGACAGGAAAATTGGATGCAGAGGAAGGGCAGGCATTCCTAGGCACATGCAAAGCCAAACGGTGCCAGGATTTGCAGACTGCAGTGCCACCACGCAAGGCCCCTGCATACACTTCCAGCCAAGAGATCATAAGAACTCACTTTCTTGTGGTTGTTGAAAGTGCTTTTGCTTGGCACACGCTCTTAAAAACCCTGCAAATGCCACTTATACTATTAAGTGCACAGGGGGGAGGGTAATTAACTATTCAACTACAGGAGGTTAACAATTCCAAAAAGTGTTAAAAATCAAAAGAATCCACATGTATAAACACAAATGTTTAAAGTGTAGTAAAACTAGTGAGGCAGACCCTCAAGCAGTCTAAATCCAATGGCTCTGCTGGCCTCAGCAAAGCTCCATCAGCCTGGGCTAATTTGGGCTGTGCTGTGGTGAATACCTCCAGCCCAGACACCTGTATCTGTGCTGGAGTTGAGCTCTGCTGAAACAACTTTCTCTCAGCTATTGTCTGAAGAGTGTGATGACTTACACTGTGTGATTGTTACTGCTACTGGAGCACCATGAATACTCAGGGAGACCTTTCCTGCAATGCTTCATACTACACCAAAGGATTTCTATTTCCATGTCGTTGTACTATGCAGGTGGGAGGAGATACCTCTGTTGGATATAGGCCAGCTGAAAAAATGCTCAAGGACATTTATAAACTCAGCTCCTACTAAGAGGTTCTGAACTACCAGTATTTGCAGATTTTTTGAGAGCCACATGAATATATATTCTGGACTGAAAACAACATTTTTAGTCTATACTTAAGAAATATTCCATTGAAGTGAGCTACTCCTCTCAGCCTGGGAAAAGTTCATCAAGACCAAGTTTAAGGACCTTCCCCTGGGTCAGGGCAGCCCCCAGGATCAATACAGGCTGGGGAAGGAAGGGGTTCAGAGCAGCCCTGCCAAGAAGGGCACAGCAATGCATGGAACAGCCAGCTCCTCTTTTGTTACCTTGTAAACCGGCACGTAGCGTGTCATGCACCACAACAGGAAAGTCAAGAGGTCTGCGTACCTGTGAAGTAAGAAAGAAAAAGTGACATTGTGGGATTCCCCTAAG
The DNA here is from genome assembly GCA_008033365.1 of Pseudorectes ferrugineus. Classification (NCBI taxonomy): domain Eukaryota; kingdom Metazoa; phylum Chordata; class Aves; order Passeriformes; genus Pseudorectes; species Pseudorectes ferrugineus. Next base: position 9,235 of record QWTY01026339.1, on the reverse strand, counting down.
TCAGAATGCCTACAATTTAGGTATTCACGCTGAGAAAGTCATCTTGGATACCTTTATAGTCAGTAAAGAGCCTGCCACTGAAATGTATGAAGCTATCTCAGTTTAAATAGGTGCTGTGAGACCAAATAAATGCCAATCAGCCTCCATTGGCTGATATTGATTACACCTTAATGAGCTTTAGCAGGAGTCAAACAGGTGGCTCAGATGCTCTAGACACCTTAACTAAGCTATATTTACTAAGTATATATTAATATACTAAAGAAGACTTTAAATACATATATCTAAGAGGGAAGAAAGCCTTTTTGCCTATAGTCTCAGAGTTCAGGCAAATGTGTGATCGAGGTGAAGTTTCTGCAATGTACTAGTGCAGTAATAGGTAGTATATGAGTGATTTTGACTCCACCTTTGGTTCCCATTTTCATTATTCCACTTCCATATCAGGATGCATCTTTAGGGATAAACTACCTTAACTGTCCATTCCCTTCCCTCTAACACTGCAGTGTTTGGTTCTGATTCACACTAGAACTTAAAGTCGTCAATTTAGTTGGAAGTCAACAAAACTAATCTTAGCCCGTTTTGCTGTTTGTTTCTTTTTTTTTTCCCTGAATCACAGTGGTTCCCCAAAGATGGTGTCTCATTACAGGTTTAAGATTGCAGGTTTCAGAGCTCACTCTGGATTGAGCCACTTAGAGTTGGACCCATCCTTCCATGTAGGAAAGACATCACACAAGTCAGGTCACTCCTTTGTAGGTCAGTGACTTATAAATTCCTTAAGGGCAGTAGCCCGGTGACACAGTAAGTCAGGCACAGATCTTTGCCACTGATTGGATACTGTTTATCTCTAGAGTTGGATTTCAGCTGTTGCATCTAGATCAAAATTCCTAAACTTGATGCAGAGCTCACATCTGAGGCTTTTCCTCTCCTTTTTTTTGTTTGTGACTCATCACCAGACAGCATAGAAATGTTAAATAATCTCAGGAAAGCTGGTTGGAAATGTGCTGCTAGAAGAACTTTCAACAGAGTAGGGGGGGAATTTTTCAGGGGAATTTCTTTTTCTTTTTATTCTTTTAACAATACATGGCCAAGGTTATGGAAAACACTCAAGTCTCTGTGATGAACATACACCAGAGTCTTCCACTTGTTGTCAATAGATTTCTCTTTGTTCCAGTTGTCTGCAGCTTCTTATCCTTAAATCCCAGCTTCTTTTGTTGCCAAAATTTTTGGGTATGAGAGAAGGTTCCACCTTGTTACAGTAATTTAGAAACACCTGTCACCATATATTTTAATATGGCATTTGCACTGGAACTAATCCCCAGATAATCTTCTTAATACGAGGTACTATGGGCTTACTCTACAGATAGGGGCTTTCCATTTCATGTCTCACTAGATTTAGAACTTAATTTTAGTTCTGATACTTCCACAGTATGTCTAAATGTGTCTTTCCTTGGCCTGGTTGGTTTTCATCAATTTTAGGGAAGAAAAATAAACCCTACACTTTCTTTATTTTTCTCCTTTTAAATACTAATTATTCCCACCAAATGATTATCACTGGTCTTCCTTTGGCCCGGCTGAACAGCAGCCTTTGTTAGCAGCCTGGTGCTGCTCACTTGTTCCCCATGGAGAGATGAGTAGCTGTGCGCTCACATTCACACTGTCTGGAGGATGAAGAAAAACACTTGAACACATGCTTGATTTGAAGCATGTCTCCACATCCTGTTGATAACCAGACACCTTCAGTGTAAGCAGTAGGATAACAAACTTAATTTAGAAAACAATTCCAATATGTCATTTGTTTTTTCTGTGCTATTAATGTAACATTATCACATTAGTAATTAAACTTGTGTATTCAAAATCCTTTTGCCTTCCTTCCTGACTGAAAGTCACCAGCCATTTGAACTCTCATAGATATAATTTTGTTTTATTATACACACTGTTGGTGTTATCTTTATTCCTGGTTCATGTTTCATGGGTTTTAACCTCTATTTTGATATTTTTAAAAATATTTAAAAATACCTGATTCCCCACACTTTTTATTTATCTATAGGTCAAGAATATCTGTACATGATCTGTATACAGAAGGCTATCTAGTTTAGAGGAATGTGCATATTTTGGAGTGTATAAATACATTAAATCCAACCCTTTTGTTTAAAGAGCAATAAGGTGGTAAGATCAAGTAATCATCAGTTAGGAAATGCCATCATTAAGGATGAATATACAACTTCAGTTGTACCTTGTGTGCGCATTTTATCCCATATCCTTTAATTACAGAATGACAGATTTGTTTTCATGTGCCCTCTTTACTATGCAAAAGCAATTATACTCATCGAATTTACATCTTGCATCTTCACCCTCCAACCTCACTAATAAGTGTCTGCTTTCATGTTTGTTTAGCACACTGTCTACCAATACTGCTCCAAATATAGCTACTCTGGCTTTTATCTCATTCCTTCACAGACATTGGAATACTATTATTTTTGTGATGCTTTTTAGAAGGAGTATCCCAAGCTGTGGGTTGAGATCCTTTGAACACCTAGACTAAATACCAAATGAAACAAGGCTATAAATGTTGCTTCACTCAGCAGCTGTTTTGGAGAAGAAGCTGTTATTCTCCTTCTACAGGTAGACAAAGTGAAAATAGTCAGCATGATTTATCAGCTTCCTGGTGCCCAGATAATTTTTTGTGCACCATCTCTCCCAGCCTATGAAAACCAGTTTCAATTTCAGATCGCTCCCAGGAGTGTTGGTTTCATATCTTGTACATGCTCCCCCTCCTGAGGTGACAGAGACGAGAACATCAGCTGTCTGCACATTCTGCAGCTTCTCACCTGGATTCCATGAGAGGAAAGACCAAGTTGTAGGCCAGAATGTAGCTGTGAGGTTCTCAGAACAGACTGCTCACCTGGACAGTACAGTAGGGGAGTATGGACCAAAACATTGGGCTTTTCATGGTTTCAGCCTTCTTTCCTGCCAGGCTTGCTCTTACTTAACAACCTCTTAATGAGCCCTATTCGCCCATCGCATAAATATCAAGACTAATCATTTCATTTATCCCAAAGTCCCCTGGGTCATTTACCCAGCCAAAAAACAGTACCACAGGTTTCTTCCCAGCTGGGAACAGTGTTGATACATTGCAGTACTTCATGGTCAATAAGAACAGTAAGAAACATAGGGAGAAATTGCTGAAGTGCTGGCAAAGAAACCAACAAAATTCATTAGTCAGCTAAATTCAGCCACGGCCTGTGTTGTTTTGGTACATCCAGACATATTTGTTGTACCTGTATGTTGCCATCTTTTCTCTGTTTGGTCTGGCTTTTATCCCATCTGAAGCTGAAGGAAGATAATCTCCTGTCACCACACCAGGATTTGGGTATCAGGCCAGAGGAGAGAGGATCACACCGACGCAGTCTGGATCAGAAGTTGTGGGGAGAGGTGTATTCACCTTGTGCTATGCCAGCTTAGCTTGATATCCATGAGGAGAGAGGATTTCTAAGGTCATCTGTCCTATGTAAAATGCAGAGCAACTGTTAACTAGGATTTTTCCTTTATTTATAGCTTAGCTACTTATGCTGGCACTTCCAACATGACAGCAGCGAGAGATCTATCACTAATAAAGTTCACAAACTTCCAAATTTGAAACACTTGCTTCAAAACATGGTTTTCATAAAATGTGGTTCAACAGTAACAAAACTTCATTTTTTCCCCCCCTAATCTTTTTTATGAAAATAACTAAATCACTTTTCGCTGGAACTTATAAGTAAATCCCTCTCAGGCATGTGCACAAAAAGAATCTCCTGAAACAAAGAATTGTCCAAAAACTTTAAATTGTTTACCACTGGTGAAGCTAAAGTACTGAAATCAGAGTCAGTGTGAAACGTCAGACAAACATCACTATTTATTTTCAAACAACCAGTCCTTTACACCCCATAAAATGCATGCAACGTTATTGAACCCATACACAATTACACTTATACATTAACTTACATGTTTAGGTTTCAATTGATCATTTTTTTCCATATTTTCTGAGTTTCAAGGAGCAGAAAATAGAGTTTCCAGCACTGTACAGAATGCTGCAGACACATGCCTCATGCTACGTGTATGTAGCATTACAGCGATGCTCTGCAGGAAGGTGGTACTTGCAGGAAGGGAAGCCTACTGCTTCCCTGGAAGGGCAACTCAGAGCCATGAATGTCCTTTCAACAAATTGCCACAAAAATGGCCCTGGCTTCTGCAAATGTGTAAGTATCCATTATTGAACACAACTTACAGAAGCTGTAATAATTAAAGCTTATATTTCCATTCAAAATTATAGCCTTTGTAACATTTTGGACCACTTCTCTAAAAGAAGTACCACTTATCACCCTTCTCAATTTCAGATGTTGAAAATAATGATGTGGGAATGGCCCTACCATTTTTAATGTGAAGCTCACCAAACACCATACACAGGCTTAGCTCAACATTTGTGAGTGTGGACCAAGAGCAGAGAGTACACATAGGGCTTTATTCTCTTCATGCCATGTTCCCCTTAGTGTCAGGGCCCTGAGCACACCTCTTTAGAGCTAGGAGTAACAGCCTGTCCCTCCCTTCCCTTGGAATTTGCATTTAAACTGAGGCTTTGTCACTGGCCCTCACCTGTGCTGCATTGCAGTGGCATCACAGCTGTGTCTCTGCCTGGCCTCGTACCTTCTCTCTTCAGCTTTCTTCAGAATGGGTTTTGCCAACAACAGATGAGCTCCTTAACTCTGGAAAGGGGATGCACTCAGGGTCTTGAGATTAGCACATGCATTCATTCTGGTAAATTATGTAAACAGAGGTTTTCACTGCTTTAGAATGATAATTTTCTCAAGCTCCATTTATACACTCTATTCTTTTGATATCATGACCTTTCTAGTTCATTTCCATGCTCATGGAAGTCTTTGCTTTCCTTCAAGTCTCTTGCTCTTTAATTTATTGCTGAATGCTCAGAGATCTCCATTGGTCTTCCAGGACTTCATGACAGTTTACAACCAGTATTTTTTCCTTCCTTCTCGTTAACTTCTTTGC
>QWTY01026337.1:0-48535 GCA_008033365.1 Pseudorectes ferrugineus | reverse complement strand
TTTTTTGGTGGATTGCTCTCCGTGACTCTTGATGGAGAAAACTAAATAACCCTTGCACTGGGAAACTGAACCTTGCTTTGTTCCTTTCTATGTGAGTACAAGTTGGTTATTTTTCTACAGTTGGTAAGTCTCTGTCTGATCTTGACACAAATGTAATCAAAACTGAAAACATTTCAAAGTTTGTTTTCCCTCATGCTTCCTTTTTTTTCTTATAAAGTGAAAAATTTATTTAAACAGTATTTTTAAAATAGTCCCAGCAAATTCAAACTAAAATGGCTCTCAAAATGAACAGATATATCTTAGTGGAGTTGAACCACAGCCATAGATGGAAAAGACAATATCAATAAATTCACTGGCCCTGCAAATAATACAATTTTTAAAAGAAATAATCTTCCAAGAATCCTGGGCAAGGTAGAAAAACACAAATAACTAAGAAATACTAGGGAGGACAAGGAGGAGGAGGAGAAGGAGAAGGAGGAGGAGGAGGGAATGGTGACCTACATGAAGCTGAGGAAACATTTTCTATACGTCTGAAATAAGGTGAGAAAAAAAGTAGGGAATTTCCTACTTATGCCTTAAGTGAATGCAATAATATAGTATAGCAGCACTGAGGCTGAGAACTTCATTTTCACTTCAGGCCTAGAAGAGAGTTACTTTGGAGTGTTATTATTCCCAAAACTCTCGGGAGGACTGTGGCAGACAGGACTGGGCCTACAATCTTGAATGCCATTATTTGAATCTGTCTTTTCTGTGTCACACTAGTTTGAGTGTATATAGTATATTACCTTTAATTAATTGAGTGTTTATGTGTTAAAAAGTTATTCACTTGTGCAGAGAGTGATTTGCTGGGATTTATGATGGGAACATTTTATAACAGCAGCATGTGTTTCCCTACAATTTGTATAGGTTCATTCATTATAATTTTTCCTGATGTTTTGCCTACCATATTATTAACTTCCCCAAAGCAATGAAATAGCAGCTTGTCTTCTCGCAGCAGAGAAACGAAAGGAATAATTATGAATGTGGAAATCCCAGTGAAAACATGCTTCTATTGAAAGGGCCTAGTGGTCCAAATAGAGGCCTGCTGGATTTATGAAGTCTATAAAAAAAGCAAACATACAGAAAAACAGATGCTTTTTTGCTTCCAAAAATCTTGGAAGTCCTACACTTTGGAAAAAGGGGGGGAAGGGAACAGGAGAGAATGTTACATTTATCATAGAATCATAGAATCGTTTAGGTTGGAAAAGACCTCTAAGATCATCAAGTCTGTTAACCCAGCACTGCCAAGTCCAGCACTAAACCATGTCCCTAACATGGTTTATGCCACTATTAACAAAAATTTATATTTTACTATAGGCTACAAAGTCTGAATAAATCATCAAAACTTCAAGTCTTTGCCATGCATAACTGTTTAATTATTTGCAAGTGTTCTTTTCAAAATGTAAGAGTTTGTGAGCATAGCATTTGATTTGCTACTCCTTCAGTAGCAACATCATCTTTGCTTCAAAGGGATTGCTCTTTAGGACTCTTTGCATGCAAGAATTTACAATAATGGGAAAATTAATAGCATTCACTGATGGTGGTAGTGGAAATTTTTTTCCAGGCTGTCAGTGAGGATGTAGAGGGAAAGCCTGTGAAATCAATTCCAGAAAATGTTGTGGATCACTGGTTATTTTACAAAGATCCAGAGCTGACAGGACCACCACAGTCATTTGTGTTTATTGTTCAAGAGGGTGCTTTTTTGGACCATCCCTACCAAAACCAATCTCGTTTAAGAAAAAAGCAAAGGGGGGTTGAGGTGACCAAAAAAGCAGGAGGCAGAGTAAGCAATGAGCCCTCTCCAAGCCCCACTTGAGGATAGCCTTCCCCAGCACTGCCCCGGTCCTACCCCTCGCTTAGGCACTTTGTATTATTACATGTGCACTCTTCATTGTTTTTTCTCACAACAACCCGGTCTGCTTCTGCACTCTGTCGTCCGGGTGGCCACTCATAAAAAATGTGATTTACATTCTTGTTTCACTCTCGCCACCTTTTCTCTTCCTGTTGCTTCTGCAGCCCATACTTTGCTTGCCTTTTCTGTTCTTTTAATCTAAAAACTGAATTTATGTACATTTTATGTTTATTACTGTTACATTTGTGCATACAGCAGAGGCAAAAAATTGAACACTGCCATCAGAATTGCCCTAGTTTTTCTTTTTTTTAATAATGTATAGATAATAAATTATTCAGACAATGAAAAAGAAAAAAATTACTTTGCTGAAGATGACAAAACGATTCAAAATAAAAGCAAAGAATTTTATCTCAGTTGTTTCCCATCACATTCCAAAATTTTTCGTAACTAAAAATAATCACATCCAAAATATTATTACACGTAGGCTACAACAGCATTCTTTGCAACAGGTAGAAACTCGCTTCAATGTAATTGAAAAGCAGTGCAAGAGATCTAAAGATTGGAGGTGACACAGAGTGACAGTGGATTTGACAGATGAAGTCATGGAGCTTGAAAACATGTGCTCACCTTTTGCCAGGACCAAACCTCAAATAGTCAAATTCAAGTCCTTTGAAAGAGTTAAGACAATTTACCCCTACTGAGGAGCTGGCCCTATGAATATAAATCCATGCTATAGCAGAATAAAAGGGTCATTTTGTGCTAATTCAGTCCCACTCAGCAGCAAAGCCTGAGCACAGAAAGATCTGTCATCAAGTTGAAGCTTTCTGACTGGCCGTACACTTTTTGCTGTAAATCTCACAGATTCTCATAAAAGCAGGTCCATCTTGAGTTCTTGTTGGAGACTAGAAATAGCCCTTAGCACTTATAGAAATAGGCAGCAGATATGGCTGTTTGTTCTTTATTCCCCTGTCTGCCTTAAATTCAGATCCTGTTTTCTCTATTAGGGCTAAGGAAAGAAAAGCAATTAACTGGAAGAACATCTGAACAAGTGAAGAGATTCAGAGTTCAAGTATGCACAAAAGTTTTGGCTGCTCCCCTGGAATTTATTTAAATTGACCTCATTTGTTTTTTCCAGAGGTAAAGAATGATACATCATGCCCACAGTCTTCCAACTGGTAAAGCAATCCTCCTCTGTTCCCGACTCCTCAGAGGCAGTCTGCTCTCTCACCTGAACATTTCTTTCTAAAGGGTAAACAGTTCCAACACCATCAGTCTTGCAGGCACACACCTTTTAGCTGCACAGTGCTTTTTATCTGCCCTCAGTACAGCTGAAAAGGAGCACAGCCCCTGCAGCTTCAGGTGTCTGAAAAGATTCAGAAATGTGCCAATGCCAGATCTGGTCCACACATACCATAAAATGTTTCAACATTCTCACCTCAACATTACTTCTCTGCAAGATGATGAAAAAGCATAGGCCTATTTCAGTGCACAGCATTGGGACTTTACCCTTGGAGCCAAAGCCGTGAGCTCAGGGCTTGCAGTCAGCAACTTCTGGCTTCTCATCCCAGCTCTGACACTGATGTACAGGTTGACACTGGGGTAGTCATTCTGTGAGAATCTGTCTTACGTTCCTTAGCGGTAAGATAGGGTTCCTTGTTTTTCACAACTCTTTTGGGAATTAGTTACTTACTTCTGTGTGAGGTACGGGGAAAATTATATAGGTGATAACAGCTAATCATTTATAATAGGAAGAAATAGGGGAAAATGCTTCAAACCCAGAAACAATAAACTTAAACTATTTTTAGTATGTCAGTAACAATAGCACTTGTGTGACTTAATGTCAAGGCAATTAAAAGATATTTTTTAATCAGTTCTCATGTTTATTTAATAAAATAGTGACTAAAGATTTTTGTTTAAACCTACATTGTAAATTACTACAATGAAGTGATTAAGTTAATTCCCAGGCAGCATAGCTAGCATAGTGGCTATGTTCATTTGCATTACATCAAGTGATTTGGTGGACTTTAGCTTCTACTTGATTTGAGGGACAGAATCATCATAAAGAAACAGAGGCGAAAAAGTCTGTCGGTAGAAACCAGGGCAAGGGAAGAAGAGGTCTAAATGTGCCCAGACAGAGTACATGACAGAGTTTTAAATCAAACAGCTTTCCTTGCCCCCTGCCCAATCTTTTTAGCTCTAGAACAGCCTTGGTAGAAAATGTTAGTACTGTTAAACTACTAGGTTTAAGCTTTAGCTAGTATATTTGTGTGAAGTTATGCTTCTACAAAACACTGAGTGTTATTTAAAGAACTTCTTGCAAATCAAGGTACAGCAAGTACATACACTTACAACCATAAGCCAGGGAAAAAGGGCTCTCACTCATGGTTAATGGCTCCAGTGATTGGGCTGCAAAGCAGAGCAGTATCCCTTCAGAGGGATACTGAAAGATTTATAAAATCATGTAAGAAAGAAAGGAAAAATATTCAGAATCTCTCCGTGGAGAAAAAGAAAAAAAGGAAAAATAATCAGAAGCAGCAAGTTCAGTGGTTATCAGGACTAAAATGAACTTTTTCTTCTCTGTTTTGAAAAACCTTCAAATATAACAAATATTCCTCAGACTGAAACCTCTTTGATTTTAAATGTTTCCCAGTGTCTTTCTTAAGTGTTTTGTTTTAAATGATGAAGTTTTAATAAATAGTGGACACATAATAAGCTTCTGTGGGATTTGGACTTTATCCCACAAGTGAGAGGAAGACCTCATAACTCAAAGAGTGATGAAGCCGCAAGAGACTTATGAAGGTTTTTCCGCACTAGTGGGATTAATTCCATATTCCACAGATGCCCATTATATAGAGGTTCTCTGTTTATACTGCAAGGAGGTAAAAAGATTTTTTTTTTTTATTAGATTAAAATGTCAGGGTTGAATATAAATGCCTTAGTCAGAAGAGTAAAAGAACAGCTGCTTTGTGGTGTCACAAAACATCCAGAAAACAGTGACTGGGTTAGTGGAGAGACGTGCATTGAAAATGGTTTGTGTAGCAAGGAGGCATCACTACAGATCACTTGCTCCAACAGTAAGGAAAGGAGCCCTTATCTTTTGAGGAGGATCTGTGAATTGGTTTTCTTCCTCACTTCCAGCATTCAGGGCCCTGTTTCTACTGCGCTTGGGCTTTGCCGCTTCATAACATTGAGGGGTCTCCCCAATACACCAAGATCACTGACAAAGGAAAAGGTGAACTTACAGAAAAATGGGCTGCCACACTTTGACTAAAATGAACCTTTAGTTCAACATTTTGCAACTCTAGAAAACCACTGAAACTAAGTTGACTATGTCCTGGTAACAAGGAATGTATTCCATATGAATCAGTGATGCATTTGCTCAGCAAAACCCCCAAACACTACCTGTTTTTATGTTAGACTACAGCCTTGCTGTATTATGCCATTATTTTTATATGGAAATTCTCTCCTCTGTTCTGAAGTATTTCAAGACTGGATATAACCCTCAGCATAAGAAAAAATCAGACTCGTGTATTTACATAATCTGTTTTCTTGGAGATATTTGTCTTTTAATGAAATACTGTTTATCTTCAAAACAGAAAGGCTCTAAGGCACAAATTTTAAAAACAGATTTTGGCTTTGATTTGAAGACCATAAGCTTTCATTAAGAGACTGAGTTCTCTGCAATACTAAGTTTTAAATTAAAACCCACCTTGTTCACTGTTACTGTAGAATCCTCTGTATTTTTCATGACATTAGGCAAAACATTTTGGTTTATATGGGGCATAAACACTCAAAGTAACTTCTGACCGTATGTGCATTGCAATGTGTAAGCCCCGAAGCAATGTATCTCTCTGGATTTCATTCAGCATGGAGCAAACTGCCTGTAAACACTGTATCATTCTGCCCAGCTTTTAAATACCTGGGAAAATCTGTCCTCATTTATTAAACCCAGCTGCTGCTTATGGGTTCAAACTGAAACCTGCAGCTTGAAATATCCAAATAAGAGGGTCATGCCTGAATTTCAAAAACCAAGCAGCTATTTCAGAATGAAGTCTTGCCATAACCACACAGCACAGACCTGCAATGAAGACTGGAGTCAGGGGCCATCTGGCTTGGGGCTGCAGAAATCCAGATCATCCTGCTGGTTAGTGTTGATAGTGCTGGGCAACTGTGAGAACACACCCTTCTTTAATACTCGGTCTGATGGTCCTTTCAGAAGAGCCCGCTGAGGTGCCCAATCTGTGGTCTGATTCCTGTTGCTCCATGGAGAACTGGTGAGCCACAAAGGGCTGGCTCCCTCCCTACTGTGAAGGCAAAAAATAAGAAAAAAAAAAGAACAAACCCACAACAAAACAAAACAGAACAAGAAGAGCTGAAAGGGAGTAAATAAAGTCAAGAAAACAAGCTGATGGCAGGATTCATGCTTTTCAAAAAGGGAACATGCTTCTGTGGAAGTAAAATCGAAGTCTTTTTTTAACCATTATTAGCAATTATCCTAATATTGCACAAAAACATAATTCCTGCCATAGCCACAACTATGTAAGAGACAGTGTTCACAAGAGCCTCTCATATGCATGGATTGTGACCCATAAGGCAGCCTCTGTGAACTGTACTATCTCACTAAGGACAGATTGGAAACCCCCATACTATGCTGAGAGCTTCAACACCCATGCCAAGAGTATTAAAAACCTGAAAAATATCTGGCCCTTCCTGTGATGCCATCTCAGATGGCAGCTCAGTCTACATCTGCCTTAACCACAAGTCTATAAATCTGAGGCTCTGCTCTGGGTAGGACGCAAGCAAAAGATCCTTTTAAAGGTCCTTTTACTCTCTACTTCTCATGGATCGGTATTTTGAGGTCAAGTATTTTTAAATATTTATTTTTAGTACTTTAGCATATCTGCTTGCCTACTTAAAATAGATTAAGAAATATTTTGGGTATGAAAACACAAACACATCTTTAATGAAGTTCTGGAGTTACCTCCCCATCAATGACAGCAGTGTGGAGAGGTGCAGTGCTAAGTTTCTAACAGGGCTCTGATACACACCATGTCAAAAAGAACAAAGTTAAAAATAGCGGAACTTGAAGGTGAGACAAAGAAAAGAACACTAGAACATCAGTAAATTTCTTCCATTTCTCTCTAAAAATTTTATCTTTACTTTTAAGCATAAGTTTTATTAGTCTGTCTCAAGGAAGCTAACACTGAGTTTAGTCGAGAGGATATCTTCAACAGGATCTGCAGTGTGATGGAGAAAACTGATCAGGAACCCAATCAGAAATTAGAAACTGGATTATGTTCTATCAACTGTATTCTATAAATCACCTTCTGCACTCTGGACTTGATCTCTTCTGGCATACATTTTTTGCATGATGGTAATTTCACAGCTTCCTTATGGAGTTCTTCCAAATTTATACTAACACTGTGGAAGCCTCCACTAATATTTCTGCATGCTTTCCTACTAGGCTGAGACAGGGAGTGGAAAGTTACATGCAAAGAAATCCACCACAATGAAACCATCCCCTCCCAATATGGAAAGATTTCTACACCTAACTCATCCTATCCAATTTGTCCCACACAGAAAAAATATATTGTGCCCCTTTCTAAAATCTCCTTCCCTGGAATGGCACTATGCCTTCACAGGGAAGCAGGGAGGAGGGTGCAGGAAGATGACATCTTGGAGATTGCAGTATCCTCCCCTTGATTGATGTAAGTGCTCCACTGGGGGTATGACTTCAATTCTTTCCTTGAAACATGAATCAAACGAGGCCACAAGCAAATATATTTCCCTGTCAAACATTTCACTTCCTGGAGACAGTTAAGAGCTGATGTGACATACTGTGCACGGTTTATTTTTGCTTGTGGGCCAGCAAATTGCTGTACTGTTTTCCAGGCCCTTAAACTTGGTTTGTGTTTGCTGAAAGAAGCGTTGCAGACACACTGGCTGCGACTCCAGTAGGATTTCTAGCACACTGACTGATCCTAAGCATTCAGCTGAGGAAATGAAAGATCAGTAAACCAAATTCAGGCCAGAGGTGCATGTGTTCCTCTTTGCTAAAGACCTCAAAAGATCAGACCATGGAGTTTCTTTCATGTCATCATATTTGTTGCATCATCTAGTCTGCCTTTTAACAAAACTATCAACAGATGCAATTGCCTGGCTTGTGCATACAAAAAATAGAAACCCAGAGAACATTCTTGTTCTGTCTTTTTTTGTTCCCTGGCCAACAGGCATTTAAAACCTGTGCAAATTCAAGCATCAGAATAATTTCTTGGTGAGAAAAGCAGGACAACGAGCAGTAAGTCTGGCTCACAGACATAGCGGTAATAAATGGGAGAGCTAGGAGTAGAGCAGGCTCTACAGACCTATTGGCTATTCATTCATTGAAGTAAATGAAATTCAAATTCCATTGAATGAATTTTATCCTAAGTTCCCTGTGGTAAAGAAGGGGAGAAACAGATGCTGGAGGATCACCTGTGATTTTGCTGATTTGTGGGACAGAGATCATGACCCACGTGACAACAATTTAAAGCATCTTTTCTTCCATCTGCAGGCTTTAAACATCCATTGAATCAACAGCAGAGCAGCATGGTTTTAATATAAAATAACAGGACAAAGTTGTTGAATGACTGGACACTCTGTCAGGGTTATATGAACATTGTAAGAAGCAGTCCTCTGTCTGATAGTGGCTGTGATTATTGTAGGGCATACTGCTGGCATGGCAACATTAAAAAAACACTGGGATCTTCCTACTAATGTGACATTATTTTCTTTTTTAATAGGTGTCACCTCCACTTTTGATTTCTGTGTGGTACTAAAATGTAGCAAAATTAACAGAATACACGCTTTTGCAGCATTGTGGTACAACTACAATAGAGCAAAATATTTTTTGAGCACCACAATAGAGGACAAAATATAGAGTTCAGAGGTAAAACAAAAATTGAACATTTCATTTTTCTCTGACATCCATGTATTGAAGACAAAGGTTGATATAAAACAGTCCAAAAACCATTTGGTGTGGCCTTAGTTTTTTGAGCAGCGTCTTCAGATCAAGAACTACCAGTTAGTCAAGTTGCCTTGTATGCATATATATATATTTCTGAATTTTGCCCTTAGTAAATTTTTAGCAAAAAAGTCATATGTAAAAGCACATCATTCAAAACATGCAGACATAAAGAACAAGACTTCATAGAAGGTAGTGAAAACATTACTACTTATACCAGTGCTGAGGTGGTTCAGTACCCTTGAAGATCTTCAAGAACTTTGCAAACAGCTCCTTTCTCATTCAGTCAAGAGGCTGAATGCGTAACTAGGTCAGACACACCATAGCAAGGAAATTGCTTCTTGGTACTGGTGATGCCAATGCAAATTTTCCAACACAGGAATGCCAACATGCTTCAGACTTCACCTGGGGAGGAGAAGAGGAAGAAATTTGGTCTCTACAGTGGTGCAGCCCTGGGCATCTTTGCAAAGACTACCTGTGATGCCAGTTGTGGTAGCGGTGATATTTGTGAAGTGGAAAACTGCTTGACACAGAAAAATATTTCACTGCTGTCATTTCTCTCCTCTCTACCTTCCTGAAGTGCAGAGAAGGAGAAATGTCAGAGGCATTTTGGGATAAGAAACTGCCTGTTTGGCTACTTTGCCTCTTTGTGTTTGACTGTTTTTTTCCTCCCACTCCACTCTGTGTTTCTTTCCACTCTCATGTGTTGTTTTAACACAGATGTCCCTAGGTGCTTAGCTGCCTTCAGCTGGTTGCAGTCTAGTTGGAGGAAAAAATAAACTAGCACACAATTTTCTGAATCAATATTATAACTGTCACACTGCTAATGTTGACCTCCTTGTTTTTGGTGTCAGTACCACAGACTACTTTAGAAGAATCTCTTTATTGCCTGAAAATACATAGTTTGATCCCTAACTGCTTCTTAGTAAATCTGACTTCTGATTTCTCCCTTTAGTTCCATATTTTTTACCATGTTCCCCTCTTCCAGGGCCTATGAACATTATTTTACTTCATTTATGATCTACCAGTGTCCAGAAATGTCACTCACCCCTGCATCCATATTTTGCTACGTGAGTTAAACATAAATGCTGCTCATGTGCTAAAGGACATTGTAATCTAAAGCATCAAGAGTGGTTGATAGCAGATTCTGTATTTTAAATTTCACAGCCAGCCAGCATAACATAATGGCTGAACCAGCAGCAGTACATGTATCTTCACATCTAACACACAAATAATATATTTAGGTACATTTTTCTGAATATAGTGATAGACACATTTATACATGTTTAATATCTTCAGATAAGACCATTTCATAACAGCCTTACCTTTTAATCCTAAACTCATACCTCCAGGTGAATATTTTTTTTGGCATTCATAAATTCTGATTCAGTAACTATTGATGTAAGAGTAACAATGAGAAGTTTAGAAAGCCAATAGGGTATAAACTGTGCCAGTAACAGAACAGTGCTCCTGACATCTCTACAATGTAATGGGGAAGTACACATAAAACCAAATTAACCTCTTAGAATTTTCATGAGCAGAAAAGGATTTAATTAAGGAAGTCAAGGTTCCTTTCCAGTTCCTTCTTCCAAAAAATCTGAAAAAATCTGGTCTTTGACCTTTATTCGTAAAATGAAATCTACATCATATTTCTGCATATAGCTCTCTAAGGAGAATCAAGTTTACACTTCCCTCCCAATCCAAACCATAACAGTGCTTAATTAGGTGATAATTTATGTAGTACTTAGCATGAACGTTTGACACTTGCTGAAACAGGCAGCATGAGTGTACATATGTTATCACCTGACTACATCAAGAAACAGAGCCTATGCACTGGTCAGGTATCTTGGGCTTTATAAGGTATCAAGTAACATTTATAACCCTGTTGTGCCTAAATTTCTAATAGGTTGGACCTGTCTCCAGTGTCCATTAATATATATGCCTGTATGTAGTTAAAGCACTGATTATAAGATCTTCAAACTACAGCAGACAAGAGAACCAGATGTCAAGACAATTTGCAACAGGGCTGACCAGAACTGTGTCACTCTGCTCAGCTTTAAGTGCATCGCTGACAAATATTTAATTTTTGCCCACCCAATATGACTAAAAACATGGAATTGAGCTCTTTTCCTATCAAAGTTATACCTTCAATAATTATAACTATACTAATCCAACTTATTTTAAAAAGGGTACAGAGTGTTTTTATACAAGGCTTTTTTCTCTACCCATGCAGTCATACTGTTCTGTTAGGTTGCATAGCAACATCTTGATGGAGCTGCTATTTTTCTAAATGGTCAGATTACTTTGACCACAGTTAGCTCATTTTCTTTGGACAGTCAAAGCCTGACTCTCAAATTGTACAAGATTTGATAAGAGAATAGACATTAATTCACAAATTTTCTCTGTTGAGCAGGTCTAGTAAACAACAGATAATATTACATCCCTAGTTTGGAATCAAAGATGCTGAGTTACCTTGAACATGTCTAAATAGAGATTTGTACCCACTTTTCTAATTATACTTTCCTTCTCTCTACCTAGTATCAATTAATGGTATCTCACTCAGTATTGTGAAAATAAACTCAGATCTTACATGCACAATATGTTCAGCATGTTATGCAAGCATGTGTCATAAAGAGATAAAATTAAATTAACAAGTGCTGATTAATTGAATTCTACTTTGGTTCACACTTATTTATTAGGTTTCTTACATCAATTTTGATATTCTTATTTACATTTACTAATAGTCACATTGTTTATGAGAATAGTAGAGACATTGTACTGTTGTACAATCCTTTGTACTGTTTTTTATAAAATTCAGAAATTTCTTTACAATACCGAGAAAATACAACCACCATCACACTTCCTGTGTTCTGCTGAGTTGTACCAGAGTAGTTACAGTCTGGTTAACATTTTGTTGACATTGTTTTTTTCACAGAAAGCTATAGGTCAGCCTCTAAAAAACTATTGTCACCATGAAAAGAATCTGAAATATAGTGACAAAAAATGAAAACAAGATGTTTAGAGAATCAAATTAATGTGATGATGTCTTTTCTAAAATAGCTTTAAGTGTGGTTAAAACACCAGTACTCCTCCATTATACCTCTAGTAGAATATTAAGTGTATGGAAGTATTAAAAACTTCTTGTAAGTAATAAATAGTAAATCATTTCATTTTATAGTCAAAAATATTAATTTAAATGTACTTTAGTATTTTTTACCAGTCTTTGCTAGCCATCTATTTACAGCTAAGCTCCCTGTAGTGTTTTAAAATATATGGTACTTAAGCACCTGTATTTTTGGTAGCTTAATTCAAAATTGACTCAATATGCAAATTAGGTTAATGTAAATTGTACTGCTGTGTCATGGTTTCACCCCAGCCAGCAGCCAAGCCCCACACAGCCCCTCGCTCACTCCCACCAGCAGGATCAGTGAGAGAATCAGAAGGGTAAAAGCTGGAAAACTCATGGGTTGAGATAAAGACAGTTTAATAGGGAAAGCAAAAGCCGCACATGCAAGCAGAGCAAAACAAGGAATTAAGGCACTGCTTCCCACGGGTAGGCAGGTGTTCAGCCATCCCCAGGAGAGCAGGGCCTGTCACATGTAACAGCAACTTGAGAAGACAAATGCCACCACTCCAAGCGTCCAACCCCTTCCTCTTTCTTCCCCCCACTTTATACACTGACCACGATGTCACATGCTCTGGAATATCCCTTTGGTCAGTTTGGGTCACCTTTCCCAGATATGTCTCCTCCCAAATTCCCATGCACTCCCAAATTCCTCACAAGTGTGGCAGCACAAAAAGCAGAAAAGGCCTTGGCTCTGTGTAAGCCCTGTTCAGCAAGAACATCTCTATTATCACTGTGTTCAGCACAAATCCAGAGCACAACACTGTGCCAGCCACTGTGAAGAAAATCAATTCTACCCCAACCAAAACCAGCACTTACTGTGCAAGTTTTTTTTCATTAACCAGCGGTGATGTTGGTTATGAAATAATTGAGGTCATCAGCCATTTTAACAAAGGCAAGAAATACTTAATGAATTTGCTGATTTTTGTCACAAGTTAAACATTTCATAATAAGTCATCAGTTTTTGAAGAAGGAAACTATAAATTGAACCTTGTGTTTCCATTCATAGACTTCACCGATTTGCCTTTCACCAACAAAAGGGGCACAATGAATGGGATATAACCTTAAATGTAGCAATGTCATGACTAACAGACACGTGATTTTGGTTCTGAAATTCCTGCAGCTCTGACTCTGCTCCAGACTGTCCCTAGCAGGGTCTGGTTCTCCAACACCTTGCAGACAGCATCATTTTTCACACTGTGCAGTATGATGCCATACTGTTTTGACTACAAAACAAACCCTTGTTCCACTAGGCTACGTAATTTTAAAATATGCAGGGCAACATTTAATTAATCCCAGCACGTGTCCTTGGATATCTTCTTCTTTACAAATCACAAATTACTGAGAGGACTAGCAAGCTAGAGTTGTAGCACACCACCATGACACTGTCAAGATGCCTCCCAGACCAGTTTGGTTTGCTCTTCTCAGTTACTAGCTAAAAGGCAAAAGGGAAATCCAGCTACTGATGCAATTCAAGGCAGAGCAGATATTCCCTAGCTGTTTTAAATAGTTATTCTTGAAACTGATTCTAATTTTGTAGAGTATCTGTGAACAGGGAAAGACAGAGGCTTAGCTTTTTTCACCACCTATCAGACTTGTGAGGATCTCTTCCCCATACAGGCAAGAGAAGCTGGGTTATTCCTCGGTCTAGACAAAGAGCCTGAATTTTATACTGATCTTCACTATGTTAAAAAAAAAAAAAATTAAAAAAACCAGCTACTGTGAAGAGTGTTGAGAAGCAATGGCCCATTTATATTCTGTCTACAATTTAGCATAAGACCACAAAGCATATAATTCCAGGGGACTCAATTCAAAGCAAAATGTTTAAGCTTCTGCACTGAAGAACTTTATGCATGGCCAGAGAAAACAGAGAACAACAACTTTCCACAGTGTTTAGCTGCTTTGCTTGTGCTTCCATGATACAGAGGCCAAACATACAGTAATTTTAACTGAATCAAGTCCAAGACTTGTCTAAGTGTATCCACTGAAAATGAAACCGACCTTGGGGAGAAAGAAGAAATGGCAGAGCAGTGAAAACATCTTGTGCCTTGAGGAAAAGCATAGAGAAAGTAGCAGCGGCTCATGCCTCCTCTCAAAATAATAACTAGGATTATTATTTACCAGACAGAAATGACCTTTCTTCTCGCACAGTAAGTCTTTGGTGTCAGCAAAGGCAGACAAGGTAACTAAATAAGTATTCTGAAAGAAAACAGGAGCGAGTATTCAAGACGATGCTAGTATGACAGGAAACAAGAGCAAGAGATTCTCTTGCTCCTTCCGAAATGGAAAGGATGATTTATCATAGGCAACTAAATAAGAAAAACAGTGTATGTCAACAGAGAGCAATTGGTAGAACTTCTGGCAAGAGAAGGGATATTGAATCAGTAATGATGGCAATGGCTTTATTTTAAATTCTAAAATTATCCTTGCTGTCCTCAAAGTATCACTTATATAAAAATCATAAAATGGTATTAAGAATCTACGGTCAAAATTCCCCTCAAGCCTATTTGTCCATTCCCAAACTTAAAAAAAATAACCACAAGGCAACATGTAGAACACACTTATTTTCCAACATTTGTCTAACAAGTGGACAGACTATATTACTCACCCAAAGCATCACCTCCCATGAGTTATGTCTCTTTCCACTTCACTTCTTTCCTTTTTTTTTTTTTTTAATTTTTAATGAATAAATCTTAAACGCATCCTACATTTTCTTCTTTTCCTCTCCTTTTTCAACCCCTCTTGCTCTCTGCCACTTTCTCTTGCAGGAGGTTCATATAAATTTCAGTTCACCTCCTCTCTCCCCTCAAGTGAGGGAAAAGGTGGAAAGGAGAGAAAAACCTTCCTTTCTTACCTCTTTTCCTAGATTCATTGGCTTGGCTGGTAAGGGGGCATAAACATGTGTCATGAGCTACCAAACTCTTCACACATCTTGATACCTGTGAGCGTGGAAATGTCCAGTCCCACCGCAGTGTTCCACAGCAGTCTAACTCGGCTGTTAATAAAGGCTCTGATCTGCTGCAAAATTCTGAATACTTGAACAAATACAAATATGCTTCATTTTCACAGGTTTTTCTTTAGTGATTAAGTTTTCCCTATTCTATTCTATTTCCCTTTTCTCCTAATTATATTTTTTCAAAGCACACCAAATAGTAATTCTGCATGACAGTTTTATCACCTGCATAACATTTCAAATGAAATGTTTTATTGCATTTGATGTTATTTAAACACTTACCATATACTCTTCAGTCCTACAGTTTTCAATGTGTTCTGGCTATATCAAAAAATATTTAGTAGACAGTTGCAGTATGTGCTGGTTTTTTCCATTTTTAAGTGTTTAAGTGGTAATAAACATATAGTACATTGCAAATACATTTCATATACATATATAGTTCTTTATGTGTTGCTAAGAATATATTTTTTGCATTGCCATAGTTGAGCTTGTCACATTTTCCATTGCAAACTTAATTTTAGGGTTTATAACTTCTCCATAAAATACGTCCTTCAGTAGGAAATGTGACATTTAATTCCCCGGCTGAAAAGAGGGGGTGAGGTTTTTCCTTACAAAAACCAGATTAATAAAATAATAGTTTAGCAAACATTTATAGTAGTCAGAAATGAAGTGACAAAAAAGCCTTTCCAGCTTGGATTCCTTCTCTTAGACTGCTAAAAAGGCTTAATGTAAAAAAAAAATTCCAACTCTGAATTGGAAGATAAACACAACATTTTTTTATTCTAACCGAAAATAAGAGCTTTCCGATATAAACTACTAATAATTAGAGTTTGAAGCACTTTTTGACTCCACCACAAAGCAGATGAAATAGTATTTGTTCATTGCCTGTTTAGATCACTAATAATTTCAGTAGTCAAACATAATAGCCCAGACTAATTAAAACTTTTTGATCTTACTAAATTAGAGCTAACAAAATAATGATAGTCCATCCCTGATTGTATGCTTTAAATTTTACTTCTTATATGTTTTTGATGTTCTACAATCCATGACAAAAAAAGATTTTTCCTCAGTTCTACAAATGTTATACTAAAGACATACTGCTTGCCACTATTTCTGTTTCTAAACAGGACAACAAAACAGAGTATAAGACAAATCATACAAGATAAAAATGATAGATGAAATTAAAAACTCAGATGGTTTCTTGATAATTAGTAAGTAAGTATACTTTTCATAGAGCAGGAATAATTTGTGAGTGAGTCAAGTATCAGAATCCTAAGCTTATTCTAATCTTTCAGGTTCAGGCCTATACATGATAACTGCTATTTTTATAAAAATTATAAAGTCTTATTTTCAAATTCTCACATGCTTACTTCCAGCACTTTTCCTCAACTACAGTGCTTTCCAGATTAATCTATCTCTGCATTGCCAAATTTTATGACTTTTATTGCAAGTCACCCAACAAGTGTTTTCTCAAAGTTCTTTTTTTTCCTGAGCAGTAAGATTCTTAGCTTTCATTCTTTCCAAACATAACAGTATGGTTCGCAACTTGATTTAAAAAAAAAAGGTTCAAAAATGCCCTGATTTTGAGTCTTTAAAAGACAAAACAGGTCCTGTATTTATTATATCAAAAATTCCCCAAACTCATGACATTCCAGCCTTGATTGATGATTTGTGAATGTTTTCAGGTTAGCAATTCTCTATTATGTGTTCCTCAAATTCCTGTCTGACCACTACATCCACCAGCTACTTGGTCTTTGATCTTTCTTCCACAAATTTCACCCAACATTTTCAGGTTTATAACTGAAATGAAGTAACTTTTTCTTTGACTCAGGACTTTGTTGTACCTATAGTCTAGCCAAATTTTAAAATAGCTCCCAAGGTCTGTGGTTGTTCCACCTCACATGGATTACCAAGTAGGAACTGTGGATTTTGTCTCTGCTGTGCTTTGTCTTGTGCTTTTTGTCAATTTTACATTACAAAGAAATAGTACATAAATTAACAGAGTTAGAGCTGTGTTTTGCTCACGTAGGTGAGCCCAGTTTTTCTATTTTGTTAGAATCATGTTTTTCTTTAGTTTATCCTTGTGTGACACAGCTCCCAACTCATACAATGTGTTTACATTCATTTTTGCTTTTCCTTTTTGCCTCTAACACCAGGAAATTATTTATTAATTTACTAACAAAAACACAGGTTTTAAAACATGCATTAAGAAAATTAGAAATTTTCTAGGAAGATAAGATTTGTCCATAGTTTAATTTTACACTGTTGGAGGTCATTCTCACATGGGATGTTAAATTTATAATGAGACCTGACAAACATGAAGAGATTCAGCCTACCAATTACACATCACAAGCCCTTAATTTCCTGATTTTCCATTATATGCTCATGTAGTATGTTTCATTTCTAACCAACCATAGTAAGTGTATATCATTCCTGATTTAGAGTCAAATTTCTGAGTGCTGCCAAAGTTGCAGTTCAAACTAGCCATGTGGTCAATAAACAGCATCTTGTTTTAGTATTCTAAAAATTCTTTAGGGAAGCAATCGTGTAGAAAAAAAAAAGCAACATCTTATGATGGAAATGCCTGAAGGAACGTATCTGGCCATGAGCAGACAGCAAAACAAATGCCACACTGCTAGTTGTAGATAATCTCAGTCCTTAATAAATACAGTCTAAACCAGAATTAACACTTCTTACTTTGCACATGAAATTTAGTCACTCAAACAGCTATATATTAGACTTTGCTTCACATGAAAATTATTTGGACTACTTCAAGTTACCTGAACAAGATCCCTTTGTTGTGGATGACAAATAGGCACTTCTAGGTTTTGGGATCAAATCACCATCCAGCTCCCACTTCTTGGGCTATACCTTAAATATACTGCTATTAAAAGAAGTATAGGCAAAGTGGGAATTAGCAGAAACATTTTTTTCCATTTCTCCTAAACTCTTGAAATACAGACTTTTGTCTGAACAGTGGAAGTCTACAACTTGACTCTCTAAGCCATAACAGTTCTGATAAGATGTGTGTCTCTGCAAAGGTGTCTACAAAAAAAAATGAGATATTTTAGGTACTTCTAGGTGATAGTGTTCGAGAGTAGGAGGTTTAAACTGCTGGCATGGTGTCAGCACCTCCCAGACACTGTTTGGGAACTGCTTAGAGAATAGCATTGGATGGAGGTTTTTTCCCAGTGGGGCAATCTCCTTGTCAAGGGAGAAAGGAGAAAGTTTACCCTAAATCATTTTTTAAATTGCCTCTCTCCACACACACACACAAGCTCTGAAACTAGGTGTGGAACATCAGCTGAGAAATTGGCTTTTTGGCTTTGAAATACCACATCCCAAATCAACACCTTGTGGAAAAACAGAAAAGAAATAACTTAATTAAAAAGAAACCAAAATCATCGACAATGGAACCACATTGGTTTCCACCAAGTAAAAAAAGGTATCTGTGATGTGATGTTATACAACCATGATGAGAAAGCTTACTATTATTAAATTTCTTACTGTATTATACATGTAAAGAGGCATGAAGTATTTACACAGCATGACTGCACTTTTATGTCTTCAAGGGATTAATTTAACACAATCCAAACAGCTAAGTGTTAAGGCTGATCTATCACTAATTCTTTACAAACCACAAATTTAGCTTTAAGAATGAGAAGACAGTTTAGTCCCATTCCCTACCCAAAAACAGTTCTTTGGCTTTTAAAGACTGATGATTAACATACGGAAATATTTGTTCTCTCCTTGTCTCTTTCTTCCCAGTGCTATCATCTATCACAACTATGATGAATATAACTATTGCAAGTCTAAATGAAATGAGAGGAAAGGTAGAACTTCTTGAAAAATAATTAGTTTTAAATTCACTTGGGAAAGTGAATCTAGGTTTTGTTTCCTATGAAAAGCATTAAAAGAACTTGTGGACATACAGTAGGATGTGAACTGTAATAAATCATACTCTTAACTCTGCTATTTGTCTTCTTTAATTTTCCATTTAGTGAAAAAATGATTCATTTTTCCCTTTAGAGAGCTACAAACTACAGAACTTACAACTATTTAACAAGAAATAACGCTAGAAAAAAAGAAATACCAGAGTTGTTCCACCTTCTCAAATAAAAATTTTATCCAAATATCATACTTATTTTCAGACAAAAAGACTCAAAACCCTGAAGTACTTTGGGGTGCTTCTGTAGTTTTTAGTCTTGTAAATTCCCACTGACTCAAGTGGAAGTTTCCCTGTAAGAGGACTGGAGGGAAACAGAGGGAGGACCTCTCCTTTAGACTTCAAAAATGTTGGTCTTGCACATTCTTCTCCAAAAATGTAATGTGCAATACATTTATTTATATTAGTAACCAAGAAACAATATTTATTTTGGAAGACACTGGGTTTCATTACTGTGAGCAGAAATGTGGTATTCACCCACAGCTCTGGGCTGGGCACAGAGGGAAGGTAGTTTCAGGGCACCCTGAACTGGCACTTCCAAGTGGATTTGTCTGCGGTGTCATAACGTGGAGGCGACACAGCAACACCTCTGCATAGCTACAATCACCCTGTCAGGCAAGCTCTGCCCCATGAGAAAAGACTAGAAATATGAGTCCTCCTTCAAGGTTTCATTCCTTAGAAAAAAACAGTATCAAAAGGTCTTGTTTTGAGAGGCAACCCTCATTTTTTCCCCTCCTTCCATGACTTGTAGCCTCTTGACCTACAAATTTCTAGACGGAAAAAGTTATGTTTTTCTGAAGTTGAATTTTGATACAAAACATATTAGTACAATACTGCCAATCCCAAGCATTCAAAAATCATGAGTCAGACACCAAAAGTTATGAGGCTGGCTGGCACTTCAAATTTAAGAAGAAAGTGTCTTTTGTTTTGTTATTCTTAGTCTACAGTATGGTCACATTTTTAAACTTCTGTTGGCAACCATGAAAGCAGACACTCAACCAATCCATTGTTTTATTGTTTTGAATGAAATTACATTGTTATGTAATACTTGATTTTAGCAGCTCAGGCACTAAGAAAACTAGATGTTGCATGACTAGTCATAAAAATCACCCAGTTTGGCAACACTTATTAGTTGTGCAGTTATAGTCTGAACATTTTGGCACCCGTGACTTGGCGCTGATTTCAAAATGTCTACTGATATGAGTTATAAAGACATCACACCATGCTTCTGTTCCTGGTGACATGAGAAGAGTTAATAGTCTGTATCCCAAAAATGACAGCAAATCACACCTTTTACTCTTTGAAATGATTCAAAACCACATATCAAGTAAATACTCATGCGTATTTCTGAGTGGTTTCAACTGTAAGCCTTATGCCAAGAATACCCTTGTGATTTGGATTCTAGATTGAGTGAAAAATGCTTCACTCAGATCCAAACAAAGTCTCAGAGAAATGTTTCCTTTAGACTTGTAATCTTGTGATTTGTGCAAGAATGCTGGAGGTTTGGGTCATAAACCCAGGAAAGATGAGTTTATCGATTTCTGTCATACAATCAAAATCCTAAACAGAAATCCTTGACTAGATTTAGCCACAAATCTGCAATATATAATTTTAATATTACATATATAAATTACTGGTCTTCTTCTGAACCACTCACTACAGAGAAATATTTCATGATTCAGAACCAACGTTCAGAGTCAGATGACTGGATTTGCTCCCTTTATATGTCTGAGAAGGCTCACTTTTCCAATCCCATGACATTCCCGTAAGGGAGTGGGAGACTGCCCAGATGTGACCAATCTTATTTTCAGAGCTGGGTAATTGTTCAAGAATGACAGCTGTACGGTGATTTTACTGTCACTGTTGATAGGTACAATGTGGACTGTAGGAGTACATCGTCATAAATGACATAATTCAAACTGGCTCTCCTGTTGTTTACTGTGGGCACTGGGCTCCACTAGAGGAGCTCTACTAGATGAGCTCCACACTGGGCTGGTTGCAGAACTGGACTCCATTATATGCTGCTGTTAGAGAAATACTGAATTTTGTTGCAAAAGTGGGAAGCTACCATGCAAAGTGACCATCTTACATCTGTAGCAATTCCCATGGTACAGCCAGGGTGCAGCTGACAGAGCTGAGAGAAACCCTCACAGAGCCCAAGAAATAGATCTGGCGATGGTTGGATCTTGTATGCATTCAGTGCTGATTGCAATGTCATGCTACTATAGCCTGGAAGAAAATCAAAAGTGTCATTTCTATTTTAATAGCATAGATAATGCAAATTAACTTATTACTTTAAATTTGATTTAACCATCTTTTTATCAGCTTATGAACACTGAAGCTGACAGTTAATCAGGCATTAAGCTATGATCAGGACTCCATGATTGTCCTTTGGGCTTTCCTTATTTTTCTCCAGGATTTATTTACTGAACTAGTTGCTCTTCAGCCTCAAATCAGTCAAGATCTCTCATTTGTCTGCACTCCTCCTTCCCGCAGGCTCCTAGAGGTTTTCAGTATTTAGGTCAGGCAGGTAAGACAAATGAGGAGGAGGCATACCTTATCCATGAGTTTTGAGCCTCTGTGAGACATGACACTCACAGAGATTCTTACAGGCCTTGAGTCCTGGCCTCTCCCTACCTCATGTCATCCTTTATGTCACTGACCCTGCCCCTCTTCCCAACACAGTTCTAGTAGTTCCCTTAACTGAAACCTTCTCAACTCTTCTCTTCTGTCCATTAGTCTCTTCCCTTGACCTCTGATTTCATGCCCTGGTCTGACCACTATTTTCTCTTCATTTTCCAGTGTCCATTTGTGGTTCCAATGTTCCTTTACTCCATTATTTTCTCCTCCAACCCCTTTAACTGGGTCTCCCCTTACCATACATATCCAAATATAGCCTGGCGTCACCCTGTCAGCAGTCTAGATGCACATTTTATGATGGACACTAGAGGAGGAAGAACTGAAAGAACAAAAGAGAGTTCACAAATAGCAATTCCTGATGGCAGTCACTACTCCGCACTCTCTACAGTGGCAGCTGCTGCCCTTGCTCTGCCTGCTCTGCCTTCTCTCTCCCCCAGAAAGGAGGCAGATCCACCAGGAGCCTGTTGGACCAAGTTCATTCAGAGCATCAAGAGCAAATTCAATCTGCTAACTTCTCTGTTTCGCAATGGAATTCAGGTTACTCTACTTAAAAGTCAATATGATTATTTAACATTTTGTTTTAAATTGGATTTTGATATTTTGATCTGACTGTAGGTTCCTCAGGGCCTTTCCAGTCAAGTAATTAGCAGGATAACGTTCCCCACTTAAAGTCTTTGTAGCTGTAGTCTTACTCCTTGCTAAGAAAAATTACTTTTGGATCAGACTCTAGACAATCTTTTTTGATTATTTATCTAAAACTAAAAGCAGGAAATGATTCATTTGATTTCTGCCAATACTGGAGTGTTGCCACTTTTAGCTCAGGAAGAGTAGGCTTCCTTTGGCAGCCTTTGCTTGCATGATGATGAATGAAGTTCTATGTTTAGTGCTTGCTAAAATTTTATAGAGTCTAAAAAAGCAATCTAAACATGTTATAGGGAGTGGGTAAGTTTTTTCAGATAACTATACCATAAGTTCTCATGCTGTGTCCCAGCAATACCTTCAGTATATACATAGAGGAGGGACTCTTTCCAAAAAAAGATCTTTAAATACTTGAAAATGCACTATTTGTCATAATAAGCAAATCATTCCCCCAAAGTGAATACACATTAGCAGTAACGTTACATAGAGGAAAACATAAATGCCTCTCCTTGTCTTAATGATATAGCACCCAAATTGCATGCAGTCATTTGTCACAAAAAAAGCTTAGACCACCATGGAACGGGCAGTTAAACAGCACAATAAAACCTACTGTAGACCTAACCAGCAACTGCTACCTACTGATGAACAGAAAAGCCTTAGAAGTCTTGACAATATAAATATTTGTCTGTACTAAGAGTTATAATAATTCAATCATGATACCCTAATTGTGGAGAGGGAATGAGGCAGAAATGATGCATTTATATCTGACGAAACCATCCAAGTATCCTTTCAAAAATAACCATAAATTTTACATAAATTGGTCTCACTGGATGGCGCTTGTCATTCAGACAAACTTATTTTCAAGGTCTGAATGTAAACAGAC
This sequence comes from Pseudorectes ferrugineus, assembly GCA_008033365.1. Classification (NCBI taxonomy): domain Eukaryota; kingdom Metazoa; phylum Chordata; class Aves; order Passeriformes; genus Pseudorectes; species Pseudorectes ferrugineus. Next base: position 25,456 of record QWTY01026337.1, on the reverse strand, counting down.
ATGTTTGAGTAATTCAGGATGTTTTTACAAATATTTTCTATTCAAATTCAGTGTCCTCAACTTTGTTCTCACCTGCCTTTGTTCTCTCCTTGCATACTACCTACTTTTGTGATTTGATGGAGCATTTCTCTCTAGTGTTTCCTTTGATAACTCCCCAACAGGCTTCTGAAATGGCATGTTCAAGTGAGCCAGTTTTCATGTTGAGAACAGTCATTCATGTACCTTCTCTACCTCCAAGTGTTCTCAGATCTGGATGGATGCTCTCAGAAGATTTACACTTCTGTGAAGACTGTAGCTGCACTTGATGTTCACTGTGCTTGGGATCAGACTTTAGTCAGGAAGATACTCTTGAACTAAAGGTACTTTTTTATACATATATAATTTTAAGAGTATTGGGCATGTATTAGAACAAGAACAATGTTTTTTAACACCAAGTTATGGGTAACTGTTTTGTTTGGAGGGCAAATTAACATTATCATTTACACTCTACTATTCACAGTGAGCAAATAGCTTACCTTGGGAATATAAATGGTTTTGAATATTAGCCTATTTTTGTTATGTCATGAAAGGAGCCTAAATGTCTATGGTTAGTTAAAGATTTTGCCTTTCCTGACCTCACCTGTGTTTGTTTTCCATGTGAAGATTTACTTTACACTTTGCTTAATGACATACTTTCCAAAATTAAGGTATCTCCAGGACAAATATTGTACAGTGGGATTGACATTAATTCTGTAACTACACCTCACTAAAGTTCATTCTCATTCAGAAAACTGGGGAAAGAGAATGAAGAAGTACACAGAGAAGGAGAATGATAACTCTTCATATTGACAACCCTATCCTACTTAAAATTGACTGTGGAGCCTGGCTGGCTCGTTTGGGTAATGCATAATTTTGAATAAATGGTCCTGTCTGATAAGCTACATCAAAGGCACCTTGTATGATACACCTTTGAGACTCCCAGTTCAGAAGGTTTTGTTATTCTACCTTCTTTTAAACTACTCAAGAAACATTTGCATTCCTGGAATTAGCTGTCTCTGGTATCATCTTTGAGCTGTGCTTCTGAGAGAGGTCATTAAATAAAAAAGAAAACATGTTAATGGAATATGCCAGGACTAGTAAAAGATAAATCTATGGGGAGTCAGGATGCAAAGATGGGAAAACGGAGAGTTCAGCTAGGGCCACATGCAAGGGCTATCTGGTACTTTGGTTTCAACCACAGGAAATACTGAGACAAAATACAGATAGTGGATCATTTTCACTGTCATTCTGCTTCAGTTTTCATTCTATTCTGCAACAGTCAGGTATAAAGAATCTCAAAGGATTTAACATTCAAAATGTACATCATCTGCAATTCTATACTTTTACAATTAATACACTTTTTCTATATCTTTTTAAAATATTGCCTACGTGATAGAAAGAATAAGGGTCATACAGAAAATATTAGATGAAGTAACTTGGCCTATATATTACAGATAATAAGAGCCGACTTCCATAGTTGTGTTTTAGAGGTTAAGAAAATAAGGAAGTGGAGACCTAAAAAGTAATGATAACAACAAAAAATATAGAGGAGAGGACCATGTTTTCAATGTGAGGACAGATAGCCTAAAAGGACAATTTAGTGTTTAAATATCACTCTTTCTTGAATAGTTTCATGTCTGTTTTAAATTTAGGGATTAATGTAGAATCTCTTCAAATATATGAGAACTTTGCATGTATCATAAAGCAAACTGTAAAGGGATAAAAATTTAATTTTTAAGAAAACCTTTGGTGTCCACCTTTATGACCCTCAGTCTCTCAGCTCTCCCCCCACTGGAGAAGGCAAGCACTTTCTGTCAATGCATATATAAGACATTTATAAGTGAATAGGATCCAAAAGGCTTTGTCCCATTTCCCACTGTGTACATTTTCAGATACTGTGTGGGCTACATGGGATTCCCCTCTGTTCTGTTGCTGAAAATCAGAAACACTCACCTCTGTGGTATGCAGACTGAAAAATCATGCAGAGTTGACCAAAGCTGCAGGTGGACTTATGGCCATTCCCCACTGATGGAAAAACACAAACAAAATGAATGCAATGAAAACAATTGCTCCCCAAAGACTCTGCTTTCCTCTCACCTCTTAACCCCTTTCTCCTCTCTGGCTGCCAGTCACTTTGAGTTTTCTCTTTCCTAACTCGAACTGCCACAGAATAGAGTCTTAATGGTCTAGCCATTCATGTTTCTTTCTCACATCCAAGGTTCCCAAACAGGACCTTCCTCAAGCTGTGTGGTATTCATCTGCTGTTCACTGCGCTCTCAAAGGGAAAGTCCTTCATAGCCCCATTTCCATCAGAGACCAACCCACTGACATCTTCCACCTGAAAATTCAACACTACAAGATCCCATTTTTAGGGTTACCTCAGATTGGTTCTGCCTCCTGCTAAGGAAATGAAGAATGATCCCCAAAGCTGTATTCAAACCCTACATTTTCTCTTCCAAACTCTCCCCGAGAACAACAGCCTTTCTTGCTTCCTTACAATTTCAGATTTGCTCACTCAAGGTGTTCCTCCTCTCTGACTTCTTTCTCCCAGCTGCTCATCCCCAGTGGCAGTTCATGATAGACCCATTTGTTTCTCAAGAAGACAGATTGGAAGAAAAGATATATTTTCTTTGTTGTTTTCCTCTTATGTCACTGAGGACAAAAGAGACTAAACATATCAAAGCTGCAAGAGGCAAGCCCTGAGAAAAACCTTTACTGTGTTTCCTCAAAACCAGCTTTTCAAGCTGTTCCTTGATGATGCAAAAGTGTATTTACACCAAAGACCTAACCAGGAAGTTCTGCACCTCTCTGGAACACAAAGAAATAAAGAAATAAAAAATCTGAGCTCACCTCAACTAAATATCATAGTTGCTCACATCAGCTGGTGTAATCACGTCTCATAGTCAATTATATTGACATTTAAGCGCAAATGAAATTCTGAGGAAACAATGCAATACTAGAAAGGTTGTGTGCAGGGGTACTTTAGATAATGTATTAAAGAAAATTAATATCTATCACATCAGGTAAGTAGATTATTACCAAATTTTTCATAGATGTACACTACTATGCATGACTATACCCAGTGGGATTGCATAAGGTGTATTAGAAGACAGATTCTCTGTGCTCCGTATATCCAGCAGTTAACAATAAGAACTGAAGAAATCAAATCACTTTTGGTTCCTTCAGGAACATTTTTCAGAGGTATAAAATATTTTCCTGAATAAAGGCTTAAACAGAGAGAACAGCTCAAACAGCTTATCAGAAACCTCATTCAGCTGTGTAGCATTTTGAGAAGCAGATTCCTTCTACAACCAGCAGCTACAGAAAGATCTTAAAAATAAACAGAAAAGGCATTTTTACACTGATGACCTTGTCTGAGATTACATCATGTCTCAGTTAGCATGAATGCTGGCTACAGCTTTGGTTTCTCTTGCGTCTACTTGGAGATACATTTCTGTTCTGTATCAATAACATGTCATGTGTGTTTGAGTCAGGGAAGATTTGCTTCTTGCTTCCATATGTACTGTCAAAGCACTGGACCAGGAACCTGAGTTTCAGAGAGACCATTTCCTTTGCGGATGGATCTAGCACACCAAAACAAGTTGTCTCAGCCTTAACAAAAGAACAGGATAAGGGTTAATTCTGTGCTGCAACAGGCTCTTTAGACATGCATAACCACTCCACCCAGGCATAAATTACACCAGCTGTAGGGGCAAACTGTGTTTACAATGCCCTATCTGTACACTGAAGTTACTTCTATAGAAGCAAATTCATGTAGTATTTAGCTACTTTCAACTACAATATACAATACTTAGCTAGAATAATAATCAAAAGAAACAGTGACTCCTACATTTTTTGTGCTACACACTTGTATCCTCTCAACTTCATTAGGAGTTAGGCAGATACACACAGTAGACTGCTGAATTCTGGATTTCTTATGTTTCCTATTACCTTGCTAATGTATACATGTCCATCAATGGGATGAAAACGTATATTGGAGAAAAGAAGAAGATGTACAGCCCATAAAACCTATTTTGGGAAGATAGTGGCTATGACATCATATTCTTCTGCAGTCAGCAGATGTTTCAGTAGTGTGAAAAATATTTACTCTAGCTGACATCAGAGGGTATCCATTTATTGCCTTCATTAAAATTTGGCTATATTTTACATGCAAAACAAATTTTCCCACTAACAAGACTGCAACCTGCCCTGTGAGATTAATGTTTCTAAACTCATATCCTGGTATATACATGCTGCCATTTCACTGATGAACTTAGACTAGGAAAATGAAGAACAAGGTCAAAAGACCAAGGAATACTTATGTCTGGGAAGAGATAGACATTACCTCCATAACAGCACTTCACTAGAGGTGAACAGTCTGTTTTGGGAAAATGCTGGAAGACTGATCAGCCATATCCATGGAGCCTGAACCTCTTGTTTAACTCTGAGGTTTCCAAATTTCTCAAAGCCTGAAAATGTCTTTACTCTCACCTTTTAAAGTAGTTTTTGAAATTTTTTTTTTTTTCCCAATTTTTTTTCCTGACTATAGAAACATTTAGACCAAGAACAGTAGGGTGAACTCAAAGAGCTCTTTTCCACATTATTCTTCAACTGACTAAATTCACTAAAATTCTTTAAGATATTCCAGGTTTATTCAAAGCTGTTCTTCTATCTGTAGCTCAAAAATGGAGGATATGGATTCCCAGTAAGAATGCCAGTTGCAGCAGGTGATTTCTCTCTGTTTCTCTGTAAGGGTACTTTTTTGCCTCTGGTAGTGAGACAAATCTCAAATTCCTCTGTTAATTTCATATAGAAGGCTTTATTGTGAATGATTTAACTTTTGTCTCTCTCATACACAGAGTGAATTTTCTTTTTTGATAAATGAGATTTTTACAGATGTAATTTTACATTCTTCCTCCAGAAAATCTATTGCAGACTATTGGTATTACAGTAAACTTTGTCATGATTCAACACCCTCATTGTGGTCAACTTTGTTCCAACACAGAAGAAAAAGGCCATCCCTACCACAAAATAAAAGTTGTGTTTTGTTGTTTGTTTGGTTGGTTTTTTTAAAAGGGAAAGTATACCTCCATCCACCTTGGAATTGAAATATGAAGAAAGCTTCATTCTTTGCTGCAATACTTAGCTACAATTCTTGAGCCATCATTTTTATTGGAGGACAATCTGAGAAATTCTGCTTGCAGATCAGAGTTCCTTACTTGGATTTAGATGGGTTTGTTTATGTTGTCAGGACTAAAAGTAGCACAGCTTCATTTCTCAGGTGGCTTCCCTCTCACTTTCTTTCCAGGAGAGTATTTTTTTTGTCCCAATTCAGTGCTTCATTCCTACCAACAAGTCTTTCTCAGAAGAAGTTAAAAAGAGGAACTTTGGCAAAAGCTCCCATGCTGAGCATGCACTCTATAGATGGAGAGGCACTGCTGCACAAAACAGAAACAGGAAGGCTACTTTAGCATCAAAATAGGGCTGAATAAAATATTTAGTTTGGGTTCCACTGCCTGCACAGTTATGGATTTCATATATTGTGATAGAAAGATAAAATTGGACAGAAATTCTTTAACAAGCTCCAACTTGTTCTTTAAATGTAGTTCTGAAGAGTGAGTGGGAACATATGGAACTGCTTTGTAGACTCTTCTGGGCTAGACATCTGTTTGCTGGCTGCGATTGCAGTGGAGTGGGTGTTCACTTCAAGCACCAGATAACTTAAATAAAAGACAGAAATAAAGTACATTTCTTCAGTCAATATTGACTGTTACAATATCACAATCTCTAGGACTGCAGCCTGTAACTCTCCTCCCCCGTCCTCAGCTAAGTTCCTACTTTGTCATGAGCCTGACTTCTCTTTCCGATGAAAATGTGAAACTACTTATGCATGTTAAAATAGCCCTTTTCACCTGGGAATTTCAGCAGCTAGCATGGTATCATAGAGGCGATTCATGATTATGGGATTTACTGACTTCAGTGTTTTCAGACATTTCCTTGTGAGGTAGCCTCCTCGTTGTAATTAAAAGCCTATATATTCACAAAAAGAGACCAGCACTAAGCGGAAACACCTGAGACTTTTGCAGGCAAAGCTCATCCTATGAAAAACTGCTCTTTAATGGCTGCATAAGAATCCACATAAATGTATTTAACTTCAATACTGGTCTTATCCTCCTGGTGCTGCTGGCACATGATTATACTTCCTCTACCTCCTTCATCAAGTGTAATCACTGTTAAAGTTACTCTGGAGATATGCTTGGCAGCTCTAGGATCCTGATGTGAAGCTGCATTATATATTTTCCAGCAGTAACACCTAGACTTGAGGGTTGGCTCCTAAAATGAATGTAGTGGCAATAGTTGGTTGTTTCTGTTGACAGATGCCTCAGAGGCTGCCCTGCTGTTTGATTACACTCCATACTAGATGGATCCTTGAGTCATTCAGGCTTTTTAAATTTCTTTTCTAACTAAAATATGAAAATAGAAATGTGAAACTTAGAATGCATGTTAAAATGGCCCTTCTCTTCTAGAAATTTTAGAGATTAGTATGCCATTCTAGAAACATTTGCTCATAATTTGGTTTAGGTAGCTAATGATCCTCAATCAGTCTGAAAAACATTATCAGTTGTATTAAAAGCTGACACATTCCATTGTCCAAATAAGACGGAGGAATAAACAAATTCACAAGAGATTTAAAATGTTGAATTATTCAGTAATAATTTTCATGCTGAAAATAGCACTAGCTGTCTTTCTAGCAGAATATTGAGAAGTGCTAATATTTCTCTTAAAAATTCAAGTTAGACTATTTAATCAGATTTCTATTGATATGTAAATATATGTCTTCGTGTCTACCTCCTGCTATGAAAACAATTTCCTTTCTAAAGCCACTAATTTTATCCAAGAGTATCACTTTAGAAATCTAGTTTATGTCAAGCTACCTGATGTCCTTGTAAGAATAAGTATTACACAAACAAAAGTTGTCTTGAAATAATATTTTAAAAGCTGCAAAATAGAACACAGAACTTAGGCAGAATTAAGTTGTTTATATAAATATTGTATTGCCCTCTACTTATTTACTTGAATACTCCTTTTTCAGAGAAGCTGAGCTCATTGAGTACACATTTAGATGATACCCATTGAATGTGTAAGTGTTCAAAATTATATTTAATATTTCTCTTATTTGCTACTCACTTTTCAATCCTAGATCAAAACACAGTACACCAGTATCCTCAAAGGAATATCTAATGAGATTTTTATTTTGCTAAAACAGATTTTGAAAACCTAAATCTGTCTTGAGCATGTCTTCAGTACTCCCTGGTTACTCAGGAGCAACTCAGAACAGGGCAATCCTCACACCTGCCTCAGCTGGTGTCCGAATTCCAAGTGACCTGTACTGGGTGTGGCTGGGGTGGAGGTAACTGCCTTCATAGCAGCCTGTATGGTGCTGTTTAGAAGGACTAAAACAGTGTTGATAACATGCCAGCATTTTGCTTGTTGCTGGGCAGTGCTTGCACAGCACCAAACCTTTCTCTTTTTCCCACTCTCCTTATGCTCTGTCCAGCAACTGGGTTGCAGGAGCACAGTAGACTGTGAGTTGACACCACCATCTATGCTGAGTTTAATTGCACAAATAGAATAGTCCAGATTGTACAATGTCATGCTCAACAGTAGGACTGGGATAGCAGAAGGAGGAGGAGGAGGATTTTGTCTTTCCACTTCCACGGTAGCCATCATTCAGAGAATGTTTGGGCACTGGTCTGTCTGTGGGGTTGGTGAATGATTGTGTTTGTGTCATTTGTGGGGCTTTTTTCTCTTTCCTTCACTTACTAACCTGTCTTTATCGTGACTCACAAGTTTTGTCATTTTTTCTCTACCTATTGTCCCACTCATCTTGTTAGGAGGTAGGAACTAAGAGAACAACTGTGTGGGTGCTTGGCTGCTGGCCAGGGACAACCCACCACAGAAACACATTGGATGACATGAGAGATCTCACAGGACTGTATTTCCACACCTGGCCACAGGAACTGTAGCAATATCTAACCTGTATAATATTTCTCCCACAGCATGTTCCTCTTTCCTATTCCCTGCTTGACCCCATCAGGGACCTTTGGAGACATCAGTAACCTCCTGTTGGTCACCCTATTTGATTTCCATTTCCACGGAGTGAAGAACTCAGTTCCTCTAAGTCATGAGGGAACAGGACAGAATTCATTCACCAAGAACTGGAAGCACTCCAGGTTTCACAGTATAGACTTCAAATTGGCTCAAACAGTCTTGAGTTTCCCCTCTGTAAACTGAAAGCAAGATATTGTAATTAAAAATCCAGGAAAGTGAATAGGTAGTGCTATGAGTGCCTTCAAAAACAACTCAGTTTGAAAGAGTATCTCTTTCAAATTAAAAAATATTCAAATTCATGGAGGGAAAAAAAAAGACATTTAATTTCTTAGGAACAAAATGAGCCTGAATTTGAGGACTGAATTCTATTAGCTAAACCCCTTAGTACTCATGAGATCTCTAAATCCAGATATAGCAATACTGGATTCTAGGTGCATAACATCCACCAAACCTGGCAATGCTTGCTACTCTGCAGCACAAAGACATGGACCATTAGAGATGTACAGCAAGGTATTCTATACGGCTGATTTGTATCAAAACCTTTTTTTTTTTATTTTAACCAAAAGCGTGATGTGCCTTTTGAGATAAACTGAAGTTTTTGCTACTCTCTAGATCTGACAGGAGGATTTGTTAGGTGCCACTTCCGTATTTTCGATTTTGTTGGAAAGCCACAACAAATTTTTACTGGCAATCCCAATAGTCTGGTATGTAGCCATTGGATCTGATTCATATCATAGCAATCATGAAAGACCCCCCAAAAAAGCTAGACTTCAATTGCTCCAGTCCATATGACAGTGTTTTGCAATGTATGGACTTTTACAAATCTTTTACAAACTTTTCACAAACATTTCAAAGCAAAGCTCCTTTGCTCCCATCTTCCTTGTTTTAAAGTACAGATTAATATACCAATTTTGGCTATATTTCTTTCCCTGTATAATGATGAGGCTATAAAACTAAGACATGTCTAATACAACATGGCTAATTTGCCTCCTAAACTACTCCAACAAATGAACAGTTATAAAAACTATGAACTACTGAAAGGAAATATATTGGCAGAAATCAAAGCCAAATATTTTAAGCACTTTTTCATCATGACTAGCTCATCTGAGTCAATGCTGAGTGAAAGATAACACTGTAAAGACCATGTATATCTACTTTTTCCTTTTTTTTTCTTTTTAAAGGGGAACCCATATTCCAGGCTCATAGCTCTTTTTTCTTTTTTTATGTTGTAAGTGGAACAAGAACATATTAAAGTGATCTTATGAAGGTTCTTGTCTCTGTCAAAGTATATAATAAAGAAGCAAAGCTTGCAGAAGTAGGTGACATCTTTTATTATGCCAATATTTTCTCTTTTGATGTCCTTAACTGCCATGGCTACAACAGTGTTTATACAACAGAGGAAAAGTTTTGCTTATTGCCTTGATACCTAAGATGTACCAACGTTATTGTTGGGGGGAAGGGATAGATTCAGTGTATGTACAACTATAAATAAATACTTTAATGCAAAATTCCTTGTGGATTTTTGCACACATATTGCCACTAGCACTTCTGCAAAACTGACATAAGGAAAAAGAATACTCATTGCTAGAAGCAGAGCATAGTAGGGTATTAAAAATTCCCCATATCCAAACACTCTCTTCTTTGAGGGATTAGAGAGGTCACAGTTGGGAATGCGTACAGTTCCTTGGAATTTTGCATGGTGTATTAATTAATCTTATAAAGGAAGTGGGGCATAGAAAGACCTCCAGATCAGCAGCTTGCTTCAAAAAAAAATGCTGAATTTCATAGTGCTGGCTCAGGGCACGCACTTAGGAACTGCTGTACAGCAACAGAGCTGGTTTTGGTAAGTAAACCAGTTATGAAGGAGGAAAAAAAGAGAACTGAGAACTCAAGCTGATGTTGAACAGCATGAGTGTGAAAGTTCAGTCCGTGTGTATAGTGCTGTTTCTTCATATAAAGAAGAAACCAGCACATGGTGAAACTCTCCTCTTTGCCCATCAAAGCACTTCATATATTCGCAGTGTGAATTTACACAAATATTTATGTAATGAAGTACAGCAGAGCAGTAGCAGTTAATATTTGTTACATTCCAACAGCAAAAAGAAAAGGTAGCATGGACTGCAACCAGTGTCTCCTGTGTTCTAATCAACCCCTTATCTTATTCCTATTTATTTTATTGTGATGGTTTTCATAATGTCCTAAGAATCTTTAATTTTTGCTTCTCCAGAATAATCAAGGAAAACAGATAAACAAAAAAAATCCATGATCTATGACAAGCAGGTAACTTTGGAATTTTATTGACTCTTTGATGTTTTTTCACCTTTTTAAAACAGTAAGAAAAGAAATTATAGAAGGAAAGTGAATGTTCAGTGATGTAAACAACTTTCAAGAATCACATTAGCTAAAAAGATTTCTTTGAAATAAGTGCTGTGGGTTTGGTATCTGTTAAGAAATTCACTCCTTATCCTGGACCTGTTGTTCATTTTTCATTATCAAGCAGTATTATAATTGATTTTGCATGAACCTTTAATAATTACTATTTCCTGTTCAGTGGTTTTATTTTCAATTTGATAATGAAACACCCATAAAATTTAAAGGTTTATTAAGGAGAGGGGGTTTAGTACTAGCACCTGGCAACTATATGGAATGCATACTCAACTAAGAATTAAAAATTGGCATTCCTGGAATTTTTTTTGCTCTGCCTTTTGTACACGGGGTCAGGGAGATCAGCCTGTGCACAGGCAGTGGATGTGAGAGTGAGCAGGGAAAGGCTCCAGAGCTACTGCTTGGGGAACCACCTTAGAGATGGAGGGAGCTGCAACCAAGTCTTACTACAAACCAGCAGCTTTGAGAGCACTCAGGCTGGGACTGCTGAATCCTCTGAAGAAAACCAAAACAATAAGAAAAAAATATTCATAATACTTATATTCCAATGGATAAGTGTACTGAGATTTTAGTCAAATCATCCTAAGCCACATATTCAAAAGCAACAAGCACTGTTTCTTGCTATCAGCTTAGTGTGTTCTCTCTGTGGGACTTTGATAGGGAATAACTTTTCAGAGCGCTGGGACTAGAAGAGTTCGGAAGTCATGGGTCCAGAAACAGCTTTGGAAAACCTTGGATTCAGGTCTTCGAGACTGCTGAGTAATGTCATCAACAGGGGATGTCATTCCAGAGGCAGCGAAACATCAGGCTGTGAAAGCTTAAACACAAATACGTTGTTGTTAGACCATCTATGTATTAAGGTTAGAAGCTATCATGTCACAGATGTAATCAGGTTTAGATAGTAGTTACTTGTAAAAATCCAAATACTTTAAATAAAAGCGGAGTTTATTGGTATGTATTATTAATATTATTCAAGCAAGAGAAAGCTATGACAGCAATTACAGACAGTTTCTTTTACAAGTTCAGAGATCATTAAATTAGATCTCTACTCATTGACAACTTAAAAGACTAAACATTGCAAAACCTGAGATGTTTCCAGCTTGCTTGTTGTAAATATTCAATACACAAATAGATAGATAGATTGCCCAAAATTTTCTATGAGAAAGAATAATATAAATTAAAAATAATAAGAAACATAAACAGAAATGGGCAATTTTAAAAACTTTTTTTTCCAGAAACACTGTGCAACTCACCTATTTTCCAAGTCCCCAGGATCTCAGATTTATCTTTATCACAAATAGAAAACTGATTTGTTTTCAAAAACCAAGGTGTACACTGACTCTTTCATGCTGTATGCCTTTCTACTCCTGTGGTCAAGTACCTTGCAGTTATTATTGCTTATTTGTTCAAGTGGTGAGGAAATATTAAATATCACAAGTTCTCAGCAGAGACTGGACAATAATTATCAACAGATGGCTGGCAGTAGGGTTTTGAGACAGAGAAAGAAATTGCCTTCCCTTCCAAAATAACCCGCTATGAGAAGCTGTAAGCAACTTATTAGTGACAGTTTTGGTTAAAATCAGATTTAACTGCCTGCTTTCTCACCATGTTTTTTGTCTTACTTTTACCCTTTCTTATTTAGCTGTGATGAGCAAGCACTAGTGTTGCATATCTTGACTTTCTCATAATGATGATATTTACATTTGAAAAACCTGACAAGTCCTCGTAATTTACTCTCTTATTAAAACTAATACCACTGTTGGATAATTAGACATGTACAATTTTACAACAGTGTCTTAAGCATCCATACTCACACATCTTAAATGACTCCACAGAAGATGTGGACATACACAGTAGGACAGATCTTCCACTGAAGCTATTGACAAAGTTAAGGTAATTTATTTCAGGCTCCCTTTACATGTGATATGGTTTGTTTTCAGAATAAACTTGTGGCTAATCAAACTGCTGGACCCTGAGATATTTGCTTCACAAATCAGCCCTTCCCTAAATATTTTTAAAGGATGACTGATTTGCAAATACTGGGAAAAAGTAAAGACACTGAAATTGCCTTCACACGTCATTTTCTTTTGTCTTGTGTACCTGAAGGGCTCCATCTGGGTACTCCAGGTGCCTCAGCTTGAAATGCTGTAGAAGCCCTAGCAAAATAATTCATAATGGCATAATGGTAAATTCCCAGGATCTCCACCAGATTTCTGCAATGAAAAAAAAAAAACAACGAAGCAGATGTGTTTTCTCTTATTAAATCTGGTCTTTGTGGGCTGCTACAGAGAAAAGTGTTTTAGAGGTCATTATAGGAAGCTGATGATCCTTATGTTGCTATGTTTTGTATGGAGAACACAAGAACTCCCAAATCATGGTAGCAATTCAGTTGTAGTTATTTAATTATTGAAATAAGCTCCTGAAGCACGTTCCTACTGGTTCTCAACTGCTTTGCCACACAATATCACACAAAGCTGCCTGGAAGGCTGCTGGAAGGAGGAGGAATTTGTGTTCACCAGCCACAGGTGCTCAGCACAGTGCTTTACTCACACCAGCAAGATCCTGTGCTGACAGAGACCCTGGTGCCACAAGGGAAGCCTGACTGGAGCAACTGGTACTCGGTAACACCACGGTCCTAAATGACAAGGGTTTTCATGCCACAAACCACGTCCAAAGAGCTTTCAATTCACCCCAAGGTCAGCTGCATCCTCCACCCATCTCTCCCACCTGGGGAAGACCTGAAGAACCTTTCCTCCAAAGCACCCCAGCCTGTCAGCAAGGCAGCCTCTGGTTTCCATTCTCTGTTGCATTTGCATCACATTTCTGGAATTATACAGTGTTTATTCCCTTCTCATTGCAACAGTGACAAAATTTTTAAAAAATCTAAAAACCCAAGAAACACTGAACCGTGAAATTTGTACTTAGTTATTGTGAGATTATTTCACCAAAAATTGACATTTTTTTTCGGAGTGCTGCTAGAGACATAAGCACTCCCCAGCTCTTGGACTGGGATTCTGCTTACAGATGACCATCACCTTAAGAGACTATTTTAACTATAATGGCTAGAGTATGTTTTTTATTAAAATCCACTTAAAATTAACATCAAAAAAATAAACTAAAGCTCAAAATCAAGGTCAAGCCTGTACAGGTGGATAAAACTTTCTCCAATTTTTTCTTACTTTTAAAACATGACTAATGGAAGGAGATTTCCCTTTCTACCTCACTTTATGAGTCACTTAAAACATAAAATCTGCCTTTTCTAGTAAAAACATTTCATGTCATTCTGCAAAACAAGTTAAATATCATATTATGGTTTGCTACCAGGAAACTTTAAGAGTCTCTGAATTTTCATGGTGGAATATATCACAAATCGATAAACAAGCAACATCCAACAAATAAAAATATTCGATCAACTTATGTACAGGTACACATATTTTTTCCTTGAAGATCTCAGTCATTAATGTGCCTACACACAATGGTTATCAAACGACAGTTTGGAGAGATTTCTGAAAAAGGTCTATCAATAATATTTTTTGTTAAATTAAATTTTTTAATGTGCCACAGAAACATTTGTTCTTGCCTTTTTCTAAGTATCATAAACTCAAATGAAACATTAACAAGTTTTTTAAAAATCAGCACTTTTACCCTAGCTGATGTAATAAAAATGCTTTCATATTTTTGTATAAAAAACTCAGTTTTAAAATATCCTTTAATCACTTAGTTTGGTATTTTTACATGTGTTTTGATAAAAAAAGGTATATCCAATGAATTCCTGTCCAAAAATACTAGTAAGCTTGGAAGTTGAATGTCATATGACTAAATAAAAGGCTTGTTGCACTGACAGGAGAGGGTGGAACACGTAAACGTGAGCAGTAGCAGATAAAAAACGGCACATTCTGGACCTCATGCAAGCACTGTGAACCCATACACACAAACATATACTCAAACATGGATTTGGACTAAAACTTGCCAAAATCCCTACCCAAGGCTAACCAGCCAAGCCTGGAAGGCTGTTCTCTTTCACGTAAAAATAGTAATAATGAATAAAAACACTTGGAAGTCCTCCAATACCTTATACAGCATAATTTCTGTTTCTCTTCCCCACGTATACCCACAGGCTTGCTCCTGCTCTATGGGCCCTGTTCTCCCTGGTTTCTCACCAAGGTAATATATTTGCACCACTGTGAATGAAAAGCAACATTCTGAATTATAAGTGCAAAGGAAATCTGTGCTCCTAAATCCTTCTTACCTTTTCTTGGGCTACTACATTTCATCACCCAAACAAAGATCCCATTCAGCGTAGAATCATCATCCCACACACTGGACATGAGGATTGGAGTTAGGTCACCTTTTTTTGACTCCATATTTACCTCATTGCCTCATATGACCTTAGACAATTAATTCAATATCTGGTATCTCAGCTTCTCCATGTTCTAAAGCCTAGAGGAAACACTTCCGTGCCGGTAGATTTTGAGATCAAAGAACAGTTTACACAAAGCAGGACTTTAGTACCTAAATCCTAAATTACATCTGAGGAGGTTCTACTTTCTTCTAGTCCTGGAGACACCTAAATATTCCAGTTGCACCTCTGTGTAACCTGGAAGCTCCCAAAGTATGTGGAGGTCTGTCTTACACAACCTCCAAGTTGAAGAGATGCATGGGTGTTTCCTGCCTCAGCTTGATCAGGCTTCAGATTCCATCCTCCTGTGGTTCTCAACCAGGACACCCTCCTGGGTGGGATAGAAAACTTGGATTGGTAACCACCAAGGCAGAGGAGAGCACTGGGCAAGTGCCAGTAAGACAGGATTTCAGGCTACCCTTCACCTCCATGTTTCTTGTTGCATAGCTTCCATGTCCACTGATGAGATAGAGGTTTCATTCTCAGGTATTTCACAGAATCAGACAATAGTTTAGATTGGAAAAGATCTTTAAGATCATCGAGTCCAACTGTCAACACAACATTGCCAATTCCACCACTAGCCCATGTACCTAAACACCACCACATCTTTTAAATGCCTCCAAGGGTGGTGACTCAAACACTTCCCTGGACAGCCTGTTCCAGCACTTGACAACACTTTCCATGTAAATATTTTTCCTAATATCCAGTGTAAACTTCCCCTGGAACAACTTGAGGCCCTTTCTTCTTGTCCTATCTGTCATTTGTTACCTGGGAGAAGAGACTGACCCTCACCTTCCTTTCAGGCAGTTGTAGAGTGACAAGGTCCCCCATGAGCCTCCTTTTCTCCAGGCTAAACAACCCCAGCTCCCTCAGCAGCTTGTCATAGGATTTGTGCTCCAGACCCTTCCCCAGCTCCATCGCCTTTCTCAGGACACACTCCAGCACCTCAATGTCTTTCTTGATATGAGGGGCCCAAAACTTAACACAGAATTCCATGTGCAGCCTCACCAGTGACAAATGTGTGATTGTTTCCTGTAAGATCCTGTTGCCTCAGTTTTGTCTGTGCAGCTACAACTTAGTCACAATCATCAGTACAATCATGAGTCCTAAATGAGGAGCTAGTCTTTCTTTAACTTGTAGTATTGTCATGCTGGTTGATTTAATATCTTAAAATAAAATAATTTCCTCAACTGCGTGTTGAACATAAGATAGTGACTGAATATTAAAAGTCCAGCAAACCATTTTAAGCAAACCATTTAACATTTAAAAGACAAAACTGAAGATAAATTAGTTCAGTCTGTGAACTAAAGATAAATTAGAATTCCTTACAAAATCAAGGTTGACTTAGACCCTCCCCAAAGCTGTAAGGTAGTTTTCACTGCTCTTCCATGACTCCAGACCTATACCTGTGATTAACTATTAAAAATAAGGTCAATTACTATGCGTATTAATGTCTTATGCTAGACAGAATCTCTGCTGCTTTGTCTTATTTCCAGATGAGCAGGTACTGACTAGATTGTCCTGTGTAGCTGAAATGTGAAATGAAGCCAGCCGCATTCTTCAGCTTTAGGTACAACACAGCTCCTTTTGAAAACATGACAACCTAAGTGACTACAAATGTGTTACAGTCTCCAGGGCTCTGGAATAAATCTTCATGTTTAAAATAGAATTAGCTATTCTTCAAACAGCATGGCTTGAAAAATTATTCTCATCTAAGCAGGTACAAATGAACTATTAATGAGGCTTCTGTAAGAAAACAAAAAGAATAAATAAGGTGAGAATAAATTTACTGCAACAAAACATGTGCTGCTCTGACTTTAAAATTCTTCTGTGAACTTGTGACATACTCTCTCTAGATGCTTACATAAAGAAATATTGAGTGCTGTCCATGATTCTGTTTAACTACCATTAAAAAGCCATTATTCAATAACACAAACAGCTTAGTTTCACCTCCTCTAAGGTTGGGGTTGTTCTTGGTGGGTTGTTTTTCTTTTTTAAGTCTGAAAAGAGGACAAGACACAGCTATACTGTGTGGCTGCTGGACAGGAGGTGCCATTGTGGCTACCAGAGTTTTATTTATCCTTAACCCTAAGAAGCAGTCCTTTAACCAATAGCCTTCTCTATTGCCTTTCCACTGGAAATTTAGCACTATACTTTCCTCTATTCCCAAGATGGTTTTTAATGGTTGTGTCTGGTTACAGAGAAAAAGCTTCTTCTGAGTTGGGCATGTTTCCAGTGCAACAAGTAACAGCACTTACCAGGAACTTATACTGCAATTTTTTGATTCTCAGAGAGGATTCACTAGTACTGGCAAGTCTTTATGGCAGCTTGCTGGTGTTGCTTAGATGAATGACTGATTTCTGAAAGAACCCAGTTGGAAAAGAAAAAAAAAATGCAAGCTGCACATTGAGAAAGAAAAGAGTTTTTGCCACGGGACATAGCTATCTAATCTAATTTCCAATAAATATATACAGTAATAGTCTAACATGATTAGTAAAGTGTCATAAAGACACAGTTCCTGAGCAGCTGTAAACACACACACACACGTACACTCACACGTGCACACAGATCTAGCAATCACAACCTGTTGCTATCAGAATGAATAGCATTAATCATTTTTAATGGTCAATCTGTTAAAAAGATGTTCTAACTGATTACTGGTGTAAAATAAAATAAACATTATGCATACAAATCTTATTTCCCAAAAACTGAATCACTTTTGTCAGGTATTTAACTTAAACCAGTAAAACAGACCATCAAGAAGGCAGCATTTAAATGGATGCCTGCAGCAATGGCCAGTCAATGGCCTCTTTATTTGTTAAAGATGGATTATTTTAAATAAATTACAGAGCACTTGCACTGAATAAACAGAGTCTCAGTGGCTGTGGCATGCTATACATGCTTAATTGAGCCACAGAAATCCTAAATGACTACTGAGCTGTGTAATCGCCTTTGATTTCGCTGATAGGACCTGATTCTTTAGGTAAAAACCAAGCCATTGAGGACTGAAAAGCAACACTACCTTGAGGAAAATAGAAAGTTTAATCTGGAATATATACTTATAATATTTCGGAAACCACAGAGATGGAGTGTTCCAATAACTGAACACAAGGCAGCTTCAGAAGTGAACGATCTGCGTGTCATTTTTATTTGAGCTTGATATGTTAAATGTCCCAAATGTTTATGTTGTATAAGCCCACTTAAACATTGCAAAGTGCAACAGATTCATTGGCAAAATAAAAAGTATAGCTTTTTTAGTCTTTCTTGCTGCCTTTTTTGCATTGATACAGCACATTATGCACACACATGTACCCAGGGGTTTTCTTAAGTAATCGTGTAATTTGACCGCTTTTGGGGAACCTGTTAATGTGATTTACTTGGAGTGTTACCTATGGCTTCTATAGGCTGAAGTAAAACATCAGGTCAGAAACCAGGAACAGATCCTTTAACCCTTACTGATAATAGTGTTCATTTTGAGATTGTGTATTATTAACTCTTTACATTCCAGTCTTTATGTAACCCAGCCAACAAAAAAATTCCATCTGAAATAAGGCTGTACTTGGTACACAAGACTTACAGGATCAGACCCTTCCCCTGACATAAATGAATCCTGACCTAATGACATATGGAATTCATTTTGACAGAAGCTATGACCTTAAATAATATTACTTCCATTTGTCAATATCTCTGGAAAATGGTTTGACATTGAGAAGCAGTTTGAAAACTACCTTGAATAACAGCAATTAAAAGAGAGATTGATACTGTTGGGCACTTTAATAACGATTGCATACCTGGATTTTCTCTAAAAAATTTCAACACCTACCACTTTTTTTAATAAGCAAGTGTAAAAATGCTCAGCTGCGAAATACTTCTCTTTCTAATGAAGCGCAATGAGCTACATTTGCAGTTTCCACAGTTACACTGTATATTTGAAAAAGAAAAAGATATATGAATTTAACCACGTTGGTAAAGCAAGTGCCTCTCAACATCCAATTAAAACTGATGAGCATTTAAAATGGAAATTTTATCCATACACGATGAGAAAGAAAATTAATATAATATTAGCTATTCTAAAGTATTCTGATGAATGCTATGAAGTTTTTGAAAATAAGACCAGGCTGCTTCACAGTGTCACAAATTGGTCAACCAAAGGTGCTCATCAAGCTTACAGGCTTTGTTCAAAGCAGATGAACTGTTCCCGTGTGATTTTAGAAACTCAGACGAAGAGGCTGTAGAGGAATTTAAAGATGCTCTTGGTGCAGTTTTGGTTATTCCCTTGAGATTTTCACAACATGTAAGAGAAGGTCCTGCTGTCATGAATGGCAGCCCTTCCTGGAGGGAAAACGCTTGGCCTGCCTCCTGGGCCTGAGCAGCACACAGCAGGGATGACACAGCGAGCAAACACAGCTGCCACAGCTCTGTTTAGCATCATCACACTGTTTTCTCAGGGAAAGGAGAAAACACTTAATGTTCCCTCCAGTTAATTTCTTTAGTGGAATTAATGAGAAAAAAAAATCTGGAACTTATTATGTTGACTTGTGAACATAACAATAGGGAAAATCCCCCAAATATATGAGAGAAATTTGCAAGGGCAGAAGGCTCTGTATGTCTTTCTCAGGCTGTTCATACCAACCCAGGACATAATTATATTTATGTTGTCTTTGGCAGTACACTTTTTCCCCTTTAGCCACAGAGACACATTCTCAAGAGGCCACCAATCATGCAGAAACCATGTGGTAAAGTCGGGTATAAAATTCAAATAGCCTGGTGCCACGCAGTCATTCCCTGCTCCAGCCTGGGGATTACAGAGCAATGTGGCAGCAGGTGGGACCAAGTCTATCAACTTTTTGTCCTATCAGCCCTCTGGGAATAATAGTTGAGCCCATCAACCCCAGAGCTGAACTAGACACACCTCTGTTTCCTTGGTGGCCTAAAAGTAGAATCTCATGTAAGCAATTTGGACTGGTTTCCCATAGATTCTTTTAAAACTTTTTTTTTTAACTTTCCTCTTAAATATGGCTCCATGCTAGCCAGAAACCCTTTTGACTGTGCATGCTGCTAACTCACAGGCACATCTGGCGGGGTTCAAACATTCAAGTGCTTTTTATGGTTCCCTTTGGCCAGCAAGCACAACATCTTATAGGGACATTCATTGAGAGGATTCCTCTGGTCTGTTCACAAGCCAGATGGGCTCAAATGATAGAGACATTGATAACAAATCTGGTAAGGAAAAATTTGCAGAAACAGAAGAGGAGCGATTGTATCTCCCACAAGTCCAGGCAGACCTAAAGCCTGCACAAAATAGAGATCTGAAACTGCACCACATGTGTGTAAGGAGAAATATGTTATAAATGGTTAACTGAGACTTACCTAAGTCAGGAAACAGGCTTGAGCATTAAAATTCTAAGACACAGTTAATAGAAAAGACTCAATAGGACACGAGGGGAACAGCTGGATGGGTGCGGAAGTATGCTAAGCCCAGGAAAAGAAATACTATAGCCAGTGTGACTGCTGCAGAAAAGGCAGCTGACACAGTGAAAAAATAATAGGAAACTTACAGCCCTGAAGTGACCAGGGACAGAGATCACCAAAGGATTCTGCAGAGAATGGCCTGTAGCAAGCCGAAATAAGGGATCAAAAGGCTACTTGGGTACCAGCTATCTTAAGTGAGAGAACATTGGTGGAGTTGCTGCAGAACTTGGGGTGTGGTGTCCTAGATCCCGGATATAGCCCACAAACTCCAAAAGTGTAAAAAGTGAAAGAGTACTGAACCAAAAATCAAGTACTATTCATAAAAACAAATGGGATAAATTCATTCCTTCCTGGTGCAGGAATTTCTATTAAATAGCTTTTTCTCCTATGTTCATAATATTTCTAGCAAATCCTCGTCCATGTCCAGATAGGCTTTACAGTCTGAAGAATCCAACCCTGTGAAAGAATGCATCTTCCACAAATCAAATCCTAGAACAAATATTGTGAGATATATTAAGAAGGATATGCTACATTTATTTATATAGTGTCTTTCAGGCCAAAACATTTCAAAGTGCTTAACTAATTATTGATCAGCACAGACGCCCTTACAAGCGTATTCACTGAGCAAAAGGTCACAGATATCCTTATGTGAGGAACAGCTATAATTAATTCCCATGTGGAGGAGGAATGTATAAGCTGTCTTCAGAAGTGGGGCAATTGGTAAATGTTACACTCCCCTCATGCACCTTCTCTGCCTGTGTCGGCCTCTGCAGTGGTCACCTTTTTAAGTCAGTGGGGAATTAAGCAGCATAAAAATAAACAATTTGTGAAGGATGTGCTAGGATGAGAAAAACAGTAGCAGAGTTTTAAACATTATACCAGGCACTGAAGAAAAACGTAACTTATTCAAATCTTACCATCACTATAGATACCTTGCAGAAGCCCTTACAATAAGGAGGTCTTCACTTTGCTGTTGCATAAGATTAGCATTCAGACTTTTAAAAGTAATCAAAGGTATTTTCACATTGATGTTTCCAATTCCAGCACTCATCTTCACAAATTGGCTACCAAAATCTCTTCTTTATGCTGACACACATTGCTCCGTATGTGCTTTTCTGATTGAGACAATCTTGCAACAGTTTTGCTTTGATCTCAAACGCAAAGCAAAGAAACCACTACAAAACAATGGCATTCAAACAAGGAGTTAAAATAAGCCTTTTAGACACAGATTGCTCAGTCTCCTGCTAAGGCTGTTTGTAAACAATACCTACAGCTAATTTTATCCTTCTCATATTTTAACGAATCATGACTCTAACTTATCTTTGACTCTCAGTTGCTGCCATTTATATGTTTTATCTCCTTTTTTATCTCTGTTTCCATTAACAATGATATCAGAGCAACACTGCAGCCTACAGGTATAAATAGATTAATAATTAGTGTAGATCCTTCTCCCTCCATGTAGGCTGCAGGTAGCATTCTGTTTCAACCTTCAGCAATGCAAATAAGCTGATGTTGGCAGTATATCATGAGCTGCTCACCAGTCATTTCCTTAATGACTTGCTAATTTTCCTCTCCATATCCTCCACATGACATACTGGAACCTCATATGGTTGTGCAGACCAGTACAACTGAGAATGCAGCCCATGAACATAGCCCTATGACTTTGTTTTTATGGCAGCCCTTGTTTCTCTGTTTTCCCCTTAAGGAATCTGCTTGTAATTTTTAATTTAATCTCTGATGGTGGCACAAATCTAATTATTTAGATATTTACCTTCTCTGTCTACTGTTTCTCCTTCTAATCTGCAGCTGCCTGAATTCTGTCATAAAACAGAAATGAATGTTTTTATTTTCTCTTCAGCATTTTATTCTTGTTCATTTGATTTACTCAAGTAAACACTGTACAGCTCTGAACCTAATCCTTTTTACTTTTTTCTTTTTAATTAAGAATAAAAGAACTTGTATCCTTGAATTTACCCTCAGAACATTGCTTAATACATGCAGAACACAATGTAATCTTTCTTGGATTTGAATACTACTTTCAATGAGTTTTAGAAGCATTAATAGCTGAAAAGTACCATTGTATCCCAGGGTATGGCAATCTCCTTAAACCTCCAGAAATAACAAGAACATTGTTTTTCTTTTGTATCATAGCTCTGGGATTTACCAGACTAATATAGTAGGACTCTCATTCTGAAAATCACATTTTCCTATCTATTGACTGAAATAACCGTGCTGTGCAACCACAGACCAAGGAACTCAAGTTTGTTTTGACTCAGTAATACCATATGCTCTAGGTAGAAAGCCCTTAAGGCTGTCCTTGCAGGGTGTGTGCCTATGAAGAGATTGCCTGGAAGTCACTGCCTTGTTGACAGTGGATTTACTGATGGCATAGCCTCAGGTTTCAGAAAATGGAAGAAGACTGAGGCCGTACCAGCTCAGGGCCACGCAGAGGATCACACCTTTCAGTGTGCAGAGCCTTGAAATGGAGCTGTCAGCTGCATGGGGACTCCAACGTGTACACGTCATATTTAAACCCATGAGGGTTTAATACTTACAGAGGGCTTTTCCTTGGTCTGGTGACCAAACTGAAGAATATTAGTAACCATTAATTATATAAATAGGAAAAAATATTTTAAAATAAAACCTATGTGCTTGGTCTCCCTTCCCGCATACAGTGGCTGGCACAGTTACCTGGAAAAGAAGAAATTAAGAGTCAAACCTTCTTTCTTTAAAGTCTCTGGAGAGCCTAAGTGGTTGAACTACGTGTTATCCCACATTTACATCTGCCTAGTGTACACACTGCTTTTTGATTTTCACTGGCACTTGTTAGCCTTGGGTCAGCAATGTGTCAGATACTCATACTACATTGTACCTGAGCTGGCTCTCATTTTGCTGGCTTGATTCCAGGGTTAGAATAGCAGAACCAGTTTTGGTGACTTCTGGCAATTTTTATATAATCTGAGGCACAGCAGTACCATCAGAGGAGGACATAAATTCACAGCATGTATGGTAGCAATACTGCAGCATCCTTACCACAGGGAGTCATCCAGAGGGTGTTCAATCAGTAATGGGAACTCAGGGAGAGAAAGCAATGAGTTTTCTTGTTGCTGAAAGGAATTAGAAATAGAAAGCACAGTCTGCATAAAAACTGGAGAATTAAATCATTACAGCTACAATACCAAGAGTAAGCACATGCTCAGAGCAATAGAATAGGTCCAAGATGTAAATTTCAAAAAGGAGAAGGAAGGCTTTTTCATGTTCTGACTGTTTTTCTTAATTCAGAGTTTTAAGAACATAAACATCTAATATATGAAATGCATTACTGAATTTCCCCATGCTACCCAGATCACACAACAGTCTCTTACAAGCCAGTATGTACTACTTAGTGTGTTTTTAAAAAAAGCCATCAGTGAAGCAAACCACATTCTGGTACATGTTCAACTGCTTTTGTAGTTCAGGACATGAGGTACATTTTTTTTTTTTTCTTTTTTTTTCTTTTTCTTTTTTTGAAGGTAATCTAAGGAGATGGATCACAGCCAGGGAAACAGCCAAGAGAATGGACAAGTAACATAAGAGAAACAGAAAGAGCTGGCAAAGACAAAACACAAAGGAAAAGGGTTGGTGAACAATAAAGGAGAGCCAGAAATACAAGGATTTGGAATTGATGTTTATTTTATTTGAGATTAATAGTAAGAAAGAACCTATAACTGTGGTACAAATTGCTCAATGCCCCATGTGGTGCCAATATTATGCCATTCATTATACTTGCAGGTGTATTATTTCTAGTTCCCCAGATAAAAAAAACGTTTTCCATGTATTCCTTTGTATTTTAAAATGTATTTTTTTACTGCTATATTGCCAAAGGTTCTTATTCTTCCAAACTCAATAGCAACTAATCATTTTCCTGGCTGCAGACTGGGAGTATGGTTACTATTTTGTGCAGGTAATTCTTCCATTTTTATTAAAGGACCACTCTAAAATTTTGATCTGCCTGTATTTCAAGTTCTTTCCTACATGTTTGTTTTCCCCTGTGAGAAAGGTCTTTCTACTAAACCTTATTTGTGTTCCTAATTAAAAACCTGGTTTCCCTCTATTGGGATGAAAGGTTTCTTATTATCAATATTATGCATTTTCTTCTCAAAGAAAATTTAGAAAATAAATCAGCTCAACAAAGTGAAATCTAACTTATCAACATCTCTCCCTACCACTTGCAACTGCTGCAAACTTGCTGCTATTGCCTGACTTAATGTTGCTGCTCCACGGCAGCTGTGGAGAGGATTTAGACAGAGATAATTGTGTCAAAAGTCCAGCAGTAGAGCAAATGATTCTGGAGGGAGTTGCTCCATGGTCTGTGGTACTTCTGATCCCCACTCCTCATTTCCACTGACAGAGAATTCAAATTTTTGTGGTTCCTGCAGTGGTTGAGAAAAGCTTCTCAGTGAGGAAAACGACTGAGCTCCAAGTCTGGTCTGAGGACACTTGTCCTGCCTCCACAGACACCCTCATGCCAAAGGGAAAAACCCCACTTCCAGCCAACCCAGGGCACAGAGGGATCCTATGTGACACCCAGGAGTCCTGTGGGCTGTGATCCCATCACATGCCCGGTGGGCACCTCCACACAAGAACCCTCCAGGTCATAACATATTCAAGCTTGCTAAAAGCTCATGGGAATGATAGCCTACAGTGTTAGCCTGTTAAATTCAGAATACTAAGCAGACAACTACCCCTTGAGAAAGTTTTTTTGTTGTTGTTTTAATTAGTGTATCAACCTTATGTTACTGATTCCGTCAGACACAGCCCAAGGAGCCTTTTCTGGGTTAGCAGGCAAGTGTCTCAGCTTTGATACAAGATCTCGGCAGAACTAACTCCTGAGTTTGGCTTGGCTTTGACTTCTGTAAGTGAAGACATTTAAGATGGTGGTGATTAATGAGAGATCACTTCCTTTGGCAGTCAATCCTCCAAACTGAGGAAAAAAAATAAAATTATATTATTGCCTTATGCTTTCCTTAACATTTTAAAAGAACGTGGCCATGATAGTGTGGAGAATTCCAGGATCATTCATCATCTTTT
>QWTY01026336.1:0-14308 GCA_008033365.1 Pseudorectes ferrugineus | reverse complement strand
CGTGGTCATTAAAATTGAAATGAAGTGATGCCAAAACCATGCCATATTTCAATAAAGTGGAAAACAGACAATATTTGTAAACATCTTATGCCTATATTCAAATATCTATTAATCATACTGCAATTTAATTAGGTACATCCATTAAAGTTGCTAATAAATGGGGAAATCACTGCAGTTTTCATTATAAAAATATGAAATAAGACAACCATTAATTCAGATTTAAATTAATATATACCTGTTAAGAAACTAGCTCTATACATCTCTTTTAATACACTAATAAATTGTTGTGCCATGAGAAAATATAAGGACCATCTCTGAATCATTAGTCATTTACTGATTTGTGTTATGACAGACCTTCAAAGGTTTTTGCTGATGATCTGCTGGTATCTGTCACGTGTTAGAAGACACAAATAGGAAGATTTGGTACTTTGCCTTAATTCAAACCTAAAGTCCTCAAAAAACCCACTGACCTGCCATCTAATCCTCAAATGCCCTTTATTTAATAGTTTAGTGGTTAGAGATTCTTGCTTTAAATTACACAAACTGCTTTTCATTCAGAAACCAGAACAGGAGGATCTATTCTTCAAGGTGAAAAATGCTGTAGCTTAATGGTACAAGAAGGTTCTCATCTGTGCTTAATGAGTCTTTTGTTTTTGTGCCTTTGGCACAATCTCAGTAAAAAGCACAGAAAAACCCTATGGTTTGAGTGTCTGAGTATTCTTCCAGGAAACAGTAGACAGGGGTTTCAATCTCCTCATGCAGAGGACGGAAACATAAGCTTCCTACTTCTTTACTATGTGCTTCACGTATTAGTTTACTGTACAAACCTACATTTAAAAAAATGCTCATTCCTGGCTTTTCCAAAGATAACAGGCTATCACACCTGCAGGTTACAGCATGTGGACCTTGACTGAATTGATACATTTCTCTGCTGAATATACTATGCAGAAGGTGGAATTTTAGAGAGATTTTGGCTAACTCTAAGCAAGTACCTTCTAAGCAAGTAGAATTTGTTGATATTTTTATTCTGTATGCTGAAAAGAAATCCCATTTTCTATGACTTTCTGTCTATCAGCCATGTAGGTATGCTATGGGTATCTATGAGTAGCCCTCTGCATTCACTCTTGGTTTTGTCGTAAGTTAAACCCCTCATTTTAAAACCTAAATATTTCTGCCATAAGACTTATGTTATAATGCAAATATAGTATCTTTAGTTAGTTACATTGTTTTTAACAAAAAGGTGTGAAATTGATTAAATACTTGTAAACCACCAAATAGCATAAATAAAGGCTATTTGGATCACACAAATAACTCCTCTTTATCTGTCATTAAAACTAGTGATATGTTTCTCAAGCATTTCAATGGAAATTAGAACTAAGCCAACACAGGATAAATTTAATTTCAGCATGCTGTTAGTCTCACTAGTGTTTTTGATGAGAAAACAGTCAAAACTATTTCTAAAACTGAACATACTGAATATAATCCCAAAATGTTCACATTCAAAGATTTTGCTTCATTTTGACCCTAGCATTGTATTTACTGCTTTCACCTTTTTTCTTTATTTTCTGTCTTTCACATTTGTTTAGGCAACAGTCAATATTCACATCAGCTTGGACTCAGTATATGCAAGAGGATTTTGCCACTTGCATCCCTGAGTTTTATGTCTGGCTAACCAGGTAACTCTTAGAACAGCACCAGGGAAACTTATTCTGTTCTATCTAAAATGCTAAAATTCTAAGAAAGAGGCACTCTGGCTCTGGTACTGCCCACATGGAGAACTGTCTTGGTGTCAACTGGGTGTCAAGGAGTGAGCAAACTCTGAGCAATTCCTTTGTCTGCCAGGTTTCTTTCTGAGATGTCACCAAATACATCAGCAAAATCTCAGCCAAAAAAAATTTTTTTTTTTTTTTTGTAAATTTAGACTGCTTCCAAAGGACACTTAGTCTGCTGAATCAACAGCTTCTAGCAGAAGCATCTTACCAGTCTTACTTGTTTGTTGTTGGTTTTAATCATGTAAACTTACAGCTGATCTCTGAGCTTATCTCCCCTATATTAATCTGCAGTTTCTAGCTGCTTGGAAACATACGCATTTTGTACAAAAATGGCAATTATGCTTGCATACTTATGTACCCTAAATATATTTTTTTGGCATTTTAGAAACTTATTTCGTAATTACTTCTTTCCACATATTTTTAAACCAAATTATTCTGCTTTTCAGTAGTCTCAAGTTGTCAAATTGACAAATTGTCAAACACAGGCTCCTAAGTTACAAATCAGGTCTACCCCACCATCAGTGGAAACTTTGAATGCAAATCTAAATAAAGAGCTCGAAAAAACCTAGAACTGCAAATCTTGGCTTTATGACGAAAACATCTAAAAAAGAGCAATGTATAGTCTATGGTACTTTGTAAATACACTGTTTCTTAGCTTGGGTTGTCCTGTTTGTAAAATGGGAAACCTAGAGATCTATCAAAGAATAGATCTCATTCAACAAGCCCTTTTAAAAATAGAGTAAAGGCTTGTCATTATCTGTCCCATAAAAACATCCTGGTGAACTCATTGAAACTGCTTTGTCAAGGATGTATCAGATACATTCAGGTTATCATCAAAATAATTCCAACTTTGTGCACAGAAATGGTAGAAGCACGTATAATTACATACAGTTTCTAACTCACTGTCAAACTTTAGAGATGCAGAAATCAAAACAGATTTTCTAGTCCTGGTTATGAGTCCAAACATCCTGAATACAGACAGCAATGATGATTTTATTATCTAATTATAAATGCAGAAAAGGAGGATCACATTAATATCCATAACATAAGAGGCAGCACTCTCATCATAAAAAACAATTCTACCATTTCTTATTTATTTTTATTCTAGGATATCCTCTAGCGTCAATCTGCATGCCTTCATAGCCAAACATTTAGGGCCATAAATCCAATTAACTACCGTTTGCATCGTATACTAATTATATTTCTGAATATTACCCCCAGGAAAGATTTGCACAAACTGCCTCCTTTTTAGCAAAGAGGAAAACCAAGCCAAAACCATTTAACAGAAAACTACTTTCTTCCTTCAAGATACCACTGGATAACACACGAGGGTCCTATGGACTGTTATACAGGGATCACTAAAAATATTCATACAAGTTTCTACCAATTTTAAACTCTAAGAAGCTATACCAATATGAAAAGAAAGGGGGAAAGAAAAAGAAGTAAGTCTACCTTTAAATTCCGTAATTGCCTTTCTTCCATTGGAAGACATTTGTATTCATGATTTACTGCTAAACTTGGATTTGGGATGATGTTTGTCTTGCAGATCACCTGGGGGAATGAATGGAAGGTACAAAGACATAGTAAGGGACAAAAGGCATGCACACGCTCTTGTTATTCAGTGGTAGTTCACTGCTGTAGTATGTTAGGTAGACAAGCTGTTGGGATTAGATATTCAACAGCTGTAGGCAGTTTTGTCTGGGATTTTCATACACACTGTATGTCAGATCTGTTATTGTAATTCTGAAAATACCACAGGCAGATGATCTACACCTTTAAGGATTTTAAAAAAATTTGAAAACGCAGCATTTTATGGCAACTATAAGGGTGGACTACCAAGTGTATTTCTTGCTTAATGAAATTGGCACAACTCTCCTAGCCTAGGATAAATTGCCCATTTATTTTAAAATCCTTAATAATTTTACTTAATAGAATTCTGGAATTGCCACTGTAAAAGCTTATCTTCTTGTGCACTATTGGCCTCCACTTTGATACACTAGCAGCTTATATTTAAAAGAATAAAGGTTTGGAGGGTTAGTGTTCATAAAGGCTGCAGCAGAAGGGAATAAAAGCTTCAATAATTATTTTTAAAAGCAAGTAAAAGTAAGTTCTCAAAGGCTTTGGCTATTGATTTAATAAAAGCACATGTTATTCTGAAATATTAATGTTCATTGCCTTACATAGATAAAACAGGACAAACAATCAGAACATACATATAGTTAGGGATCCTTTCCCACTTACAACATTTTAACTAGTACTAGGGTAAAAATCAATGACAGCTTAAGACACCTCACATTATATGAGATGAAAATTAACTTTTTGAATTATACAGAAAACCTCCATAGGGAAACTCATTCTTAACCAAAATTCTGTCAAGGTCCCGGCTAACAGAACATAATTTCAGGTCTCAGCTACCCATCATCTAAGTAACAGAGGTTAATGGAGGCATAGTAACTGACACTTAGATTCTTTTCCTAGATCCTAAGGTAACACTAATTTACATGTATGGTGTTGGTATTTGGCAATACAGTGGGTCCTGGTGTTGGGCGATGTTCCCATGCTCCATGGTACACCATGTTCCACGGTGCTGGGCCATGTTACAGGCCAACACTGTCCTTCATGATCACGAAATATCTTCCAATCATAACATTAAACCACATGTTAAAGAAACAGAGAGACTGAAACTGAAAAACGTAGAACTTAACTCTCTGAGGACAAGAAGGACCTAGGTTTGAGAAAGGATAACCACCTAATGTTCTTCCAGTAAATTCCCAATGTTAAGGGTCATTGAATATCAGATGTTAAACAGCATCACTTTGATGCAGCAGCACTCTAAGTTACCTATGGAGACTGTAAAAATGTCAGCCTTGGAAGTTTTCAATACTTGACTAGACAAGTGGTACTACATCAAGTGGAAATTTCGGCTGCAAGTTCCTTCCAGCCACCAACTCTAGGATTCTACAGCGTGAATATATTTTTATACATACTTCATGGGATAAACTCCTGTCACTACCGAATTCAATGGCAAGTCTTTCAATGATTATTCAAGAGCAAGATTTCATTCTGAGGAAAAGAAAGCATCTTCTGTTAGAATAGATTTCTGGGGTATCTGAACTATAGTATTTTTTATCTATATATTTGATTTGCCTCGCTGTGAGTAGAAGTCATAGTGTACAAATGATTTATGCTGGTGAAACAAAAATAAATACCTAGCAAAACATCAAGGGATAAAAATATTTTTTATTATTTAATTTTATAATTAAATTTTCATTCCACTTAAGTGAGTTGTCTACTTAATCTTCCATTAATTTAATGCTGATAGTGGACAAATTAAATTCAAATCCATCAGCATAAACCATTTTAGCCCACTGAAGCACAAAATCAGCTAGTGGACACAGGTATCAAGTTAGCTCTGATTTTCTATGTTGCAATATATCTTCCTTCATTAGTAAAAGGATATGACTATCCTTGTAGCTGATAAGGTATTTTAATTGATTTTTAGCTTTTTCTCTTAGCATTCATTTCTGGCAGATTCACTCATTTTTTTCATTATACAAATTGATGTGAGATTAAACCATGCCCTGAGGAGAGAGACAGCATGAATCAATAGTATTGATATTTCATGCAAAACTTGAAGCTAAGGCTTTTAATGGATGTAAAAATATGTTTAGTAAGGTTAGTCCAGAAAATGAATGTTAAAAGCCAATATGAATGTTAAAATCAAAAGGTTGTAAAGGTTGTGGTGAATAGGGTGCTTACAGGATATTTTAATAAATCTTTCCAAAACAGGTATTTGCTTTACTTTATAAAGTAAATGTACAGATACTTTTGTTGACTTTCTGCCACATAGCCACAAACTCACAGATTTCAAGGCCAGACAGAAGACTCTTGTACCACAGCCATCACACAGTTTTATCGTAATACCTCTGAAATTTGTTGATATCCATTCTATCTGGTAGTCACATGGCTCAGGAAATTTATGGGAAACCTATGGTATGTATCAGGGGAAAATGTTGAGCACAGGGATGGGGAACATATAGTCTAATTGAAGCTG
Source organism: Pseudorectes ferrugineus (assembly GCA_008033365.1). NCBI lineage: Eukaryota > Metazoa > Chordata > Aves > Passeriformes > Pseudorectes > Pseudorectes ferrugineus. Next base: position 8,482 of record QWTY01026336.1, on the reverse strand, counting down.
ACGTGGTTCACAACTTCGGTTATTATGACCTGTGGCCACTTTCTTGCTATCTAATAAGAAAATTAAAAAATTATAGATGCGTGGCCCACCAAATGTGTTTGGAAGGCCTATTTGAATAAGGGTAATCAAGAGTGTAGAATGTTACTTCATCATCTCTCCTGAAAAAATACATAGTATGACTTACACTTTGCATCCTCTTTTGTAATCTTTTGAACAGTATTCTCTGTTTCCTGCAGCAGAATTATAAAATAGTAGCAAATATCTGAGTATGGAACTGGACCACAGAGCTGAAGAGAACAATCACATTATTTGGCATAAAAATAATAAAAAAGTCAGTTTACTGCTGTGTAGTAAGTATTTAAAGTGTGATTTAGCAAAGTAATTTAACCTTACAGAGGATTCTCTGACACAGATACCAACTACTTCTGTTCTAGCTTGAGCAGCCTTGCAGATGTTGTTCCTCTGTGGTGTGCTGATGTTGGTCAACAGCCAAGCACCTGCACAGACACTCGCTCACTCCCTCTCCTGTGGGGAGAAATTAGGAGGAGGGAAAGAAGACTTACGTGAAAGTTTAACAAGTGAAGCAGAAGCTGCATGCACAAGCAAAGAAGACTAAGGAATTTATTCACTACTTCCCATGGGCAGGCAAATGTCCAGACACTTCCTGGCAAGCAGGGCCTCACCATGCATAATGATAACTTAGAAAGACAAATGCCAGAACCATAAATGTTCCCCTTTCCTTCTCCTTTCCCTAGCTTTTATGGCAGAGCATGATGTCATGCCTTTGTTCAGTTCAGCTCAGCTGTCTCAACTGTATCCACCCTCAGGTTCTTGCCCAACCTCAGCTCACTTTTTGGGAGCAGAGGCAGAATGAGAAAAAGAGAAAAACTCCAGGCTGTGCCAGTACTGCTCAACAATAGCCGAGTCACCAGTGCATATTCCACACTTATACCTACAAATCCGTATCACAGCACCCTAAGTGCTATGAAGAAAGCTATACTCCTGAGGCAGTATACCTATTCATATTAAAAGATGGCAGTGACTCCTCTCAGAAAATCTTGACAATAAACTAGACGTGGAGAGACTTCCAGATAGGAACAACTGTGTATCAGGCTGAGAAGGTGACACTTTGTGTAGTTCTGTCACCGTGATGGCATCTGGCCAATTGCCAGCAGACACCTAGACCTTTGAAAGCATTGCAATACTGTTGTTTTTCTGCACTTTGATAGGGCTTTTAAAATGGTTGAGAACTATTATAAAGTCATATGCAGCTCTTCTACTGTTGCCATGCTTTGAAGTCTGATCCTTGTCCTCGCTTCAGCCTGAATTCAATGGCAAAGTGCTGTTGGGTTAAACCTTTTCACTGTCTCACTATATTTACAACTTGATATGCTCCATCTGTTTTGTTTTTGTTTATGTCTTATAAATATTTATAAATGCAAGTTAATAAACTGAATCCATTTGGAAATAAAGTATGGAGCAGTGACATACAATGTTGCTTTTGTGTATGGATATCATTAAACTGAAGTTGTGTATTATAGGTACATAAGATCACAAGAAACAGGGAAAGGAATTGGCTGTCACATGCAACTTTATTCCAAATTCTGTTCATCTTCAAAAAGCTTACAATTTTTGCCTATTAAGAAGCTAATTTCTGTTTTCACAAATTTCTTCAGCAAATTTGATAATTTTAATACCTTCTTATTTCACCAGCAGTTTTTCTAATGTGTGATCCACACCCTTATGTTCCTGTACTAGCTTTATCCCTGACCTCAAGTTTAGCTCCCTCCTTCATATTTTTATCCCCCAAACAGTTTGTAGACAACAGATGAGTTGATATCCTTCATTCTCCTTTTTTTCCTGTATGAAAGGGGATTACAGTGGTACACACTCTTTCAGGTAATGGCTTAACAGTGTCTTGAATCTTGTATTAGTGCAAGTCTTTTTAACCCTACCTAAATCTCTACCAAACTTTGTACAGGTCCTTTTCACTTTCTGTATACTTTCACAAACATTATTTCTTTCTCCTTTTAGCTTCTGATGAATTATTACTTTCCAAGTACTTAACACTAAAATGAAGAAGCATGTTAAAATGAATCTTTCCCAAAGTGTTATCAAGTATTGTAGAAAAACAATACTGAGTTAATGGATTGTACAATAAATAGCATTCTTGCCCTTATGCTTTACTGCAGTAAGGAGACAAACAAAACAAATTTAAAAAAAGACTTTTTTTTGGCATTGTATATTTTTGATTCCTTTTAATTTTTTCTTTGTGAATGAGTCAATGTAAGGCAAATTATTAACTTCTGCCCTGCACTGTGGGAATCATTTCAACATGTCAGATTAATGGGGCCCACTTCTGCATGACCAAAATGCAGGAAAAAATAGATGCTATATTTCCATAAGCTGGCCTCTCTTGGTCTATGCCCATCCTAGAGAAGAGAACATCTGCTTCTGAAATAATTTCTCTGATATGGCAAAAATAAGGGAGAAAGAAAGAATATTTCAAGAGTGAAATACTAAAATTCTTTAAGTAAAATAATGATAGTGACCTTGTGAAAATGTTTAAATATCCTTCAGTTATTAAATATTAATTAAAGGAGATACAGGAGCCATTTGAAGAAGTCTGTCAGGCTTTTATGCTCATCATCAGAGCAAGTAGCTGAGAAACTCATTTATGATAGCTACAATTTCAGGTATTAAGAAGTACTTAATGACAATTCTCTTTCATAAACAGGTTCTGAGCTCCTCTTAACCTGCATTTGTCATATTAGTAAATAAACATTTTAAGGTATGACTCTGAAGAGCAGCTTTTGGCTGGGAGGCCATATGTGCTGTGGGATGTGAAGTTTATATTTTACACTGCTATGTTGGTTGTTTTTTGCTATAACCCAGGAACATGAACAGAGGTGGATAAATAAAATGATGCACTTATTCTAGTGGATGAATGGGCTGTGAATACAACAGTATTTCACTGATCTTTTGTTTTACTTCACTAGGAACCTTAATTCTTGCTATTTTATTGTCACTTGCTACTTAGAGTTTTTGACACTACAGAAAAATTAGCAAATTTGCTTGTGATTTTATACAAATAGCTTTAAAATCTGGTAATTTTAAAAATCTCCATTTGTTTCCTCTTCATTCTGAGTTAAAAATGAAATAAACAAGACTTTTGAAACTCTAAACACTTATGCAATCTTTTCTGCTAAAACTGGACCTGGAAATCTGAGTAGATTTATTACTTTAAATAATCAGTAAAAAATGCTTTATTACTTTAAGTAAAAAATACTTACTATAAATAATCAGTAAAAAATTCTCAGGGCTGGTTGTTACTGAAATATTTTTAGGGTTTTAACAAATTTTCTTTTTGTCTCTACATGTTTTTTAGCTCTGGAAGGCATCAAAATAATCATGAAGAGTACTTTTAGAGTTCTGTGAGTTTATGGTTTCTTAAGAAACTGCCACTATGTCAGAGAATGACTAGTAAATATTTTTAATGATGCCCAAAGAAGTAAAGCTTACACATTAGTTCTATATCTATCTACTGAATAATTTTTCAATCTGCTGACCAGTTTCACCCAAAAATGACAGAGGAATCAAGTTCTTATGCATATTTCATAAAAAGAGTTTTCTGCTCCATAAAAGAGATGCACAAATGGCTTTGAGTGAGGGAGAAGTTACAGATGAGCCATAAAATCGTATCAGCTACTAGAGAGTCTTCATGGGAAAATGACTACCATACATATCTCATCCATGGAAGAAGCAATCCAACAGGAGGCATGATCTATGGGAAACCAGGTTCCATTAGTTGTGCTACTCAGGAAACTACTTCAGAGTGCCTGTGAAGAGTCACAAACATGAAGCCTATGGCTGATACAAAGAGCTTTGTTCTGAGTTGTGGCTACTGTACAATGTTGACTTTACTACTCCTTTTATTTCCAACTGCTACTTCCACCTGTTGAATTTTACTTTCAGGAAAGGAAGAATCCCTTATCCCTTTCTGAGAAACTAAGATTTGGCTTTTCTGTGCATGAGTGAACATACAGTTGCTTTTTATTGCCAAGTGTCTCCTCCCAACTTGTCAGGTTATACCTTGGTGCTGGGTATCCTTTCTCACTTCACTGCAGTGTTTCTGTTGATTAGGTAACTCTCAAAAGGCAGATGTTTGTTTCTGGTTCTCAGGTATGACTCAGTTCTAGGAGATACCTACTGCTGGTTCTCACAGTAAAGAGCAGACTGAATTCATTCAATGGGTGCACATTTTGGAATGCAGCAAGGTACACAAAGTTTGAGCGTTGCGGCTGTTAAACTCAGCACAAAAAGTGTCCAAAGTAGTTAGCAGGGCATTTTGATTTTCTGGTAGGTCTGAAAACTGGGCCATCTACGCTGTACAACAACAGATGTATACCTCACTTAACTCTTTTCCTCTTTAACAATAACTACAACATAGCTGATTTTAAAGAAAGGAACTTTATCTGGGAAGCGCATCTTTGTCAAGAAAACAGCGAGATTTTGCAAAAAAATGAAAACTTTCACTTTTTCATTAAAAAATAGGGAAAGTATTGATATTTTCTGCAGAAAGTATGTCAAGTAAAATTATTTTTGTTGAATACAACTTTTTCTTTTCTGAAAAATTGTAGTCAGCAATATCAAGGCACAAGAAAGGAGAGATTCCGATGATATTTTTGTGCAATTGAAAGCATAAACAGAGATTTGAGTTGATACCTCTGCAAATATGTGGGGGCAGGAATTAACAATTGGGCCAATTTTATTTCAGTCCTTGTATAATTCATTTGACTTAATTTTATCCTACAAAGAAAGGTTCCTTCCTGCTCCTATGCGATTTTTAAGTATTTGTATCATATCAAAGTTCTTTGAGGGTCTACATTCCGGCATCCACTGATTAAGTACTGTTTAATTTGGTTTTGAACAAAGGAAAATTAATTACAGCTGTTGCATTAGTTCTTTCATAGAGTCCCGGTACCTTGGGAAAAATGTAGAGATGTACTGAAATATCTCTCCTATGACTGGGAACAGTTCAATCCATTATTTTACACAAAATATTTCAGAATGTTATACGCCTTTATTACTGCCAGAAATATAATGAGTTTTTGTGAACTACACATGTATTAAATGATTTTTGTAACCAGGTGCAGGAAAAATAGCCACTAACCTTTTTTTCCCAATGCTAAACCAGTTAGCATACACCACATCATCACGTTTTACTGCACCATTGCGGAGAGTGACCTAGTTCTGTCTTTTTTTCTGGTATCTTCTTTTTGTTATGAGATTAGAAATTATGAGGTTTTGTAGTAATATAAATTACATTTTGCCCACTCTGTGCTCTGTGATTGTCAGAATGAAGTCTTCTGTAAAGTTTGAAAAAATTGGTAATTACATTTATTAAAAATCCTTGTCTTGCTGTGTAAGCTGTTCAGAATTTACAATGGGGAAAAAAGTGAACACTTCTACACCTGCAAAAATGATGACTTCTTTAATATTTAGTGCTTCTAATATTACCATTGATAAGATATCATCTGCCACACAAGGACTGAATGCAGGTTTTCCAACTACTGAGCTTGTACAAAAAGGACGTTTATCTGTCTAAGCCATTGGCCTTCACTCGGGAGGTATGACTATGACCTCATGCTGGATTACAGGCAGGGCAAACAGGATTTATAACGCTCAGAGAAGGCCATTGCAGCATTATTTCAGTGCAGATGTGAATTCTTCTTGCTTCTTACACAAACAAGTGTTTGGATGGTAGCTGAATTTATGGGCCATACCCAACTGTATGTAAAGGTAGGAAAGGTTTTTCATGGAAAAAGAAGGTATGGCACAGTAACTATTTTGTTTCATCTTAGATCAGTATGAATTTCCTGAAATCGTATGTTATTGGAGGAAGTATGGTCTTGTCTGTAGTATTAAATTAATAAAAACTGAGTTGAGCAGCTGTGCAACAGGATTCATGGCCACTCCTTCCATCCCACACATATCTGACACAGAGGGAAAAATCAATGTTTATCAGCTGTCATTAAAATTATATGAACCTGTTTTTTCATTCACAGAAGAATGTCAGATTCATGAAGTCATCTGAAGGAGAGGTGGGGGAGAATCCTTTAATTCTTCAAAAAGTCATCTAAAACATACTGCCACATTTTAACCGAGAACATCAAGCTGCAGTTGTCATATAAACCATATCTATGCATTTTATTTTTATGAGTTATGAAGCAAATTCTTGCAGCAAATGACCAGGGTTTTGATTAAAGGGGGTGGGGGGAAAGGAAAAAAAGGAAAATCTTTATTTAACAAATGAGAATACTGTAATTTCCTTAAACTAATATGAAACTGAAAAAGTGTTTACTAAATTCAGTAAACTCCTCAGATTACTAAACTTTGCAGTAAACAAAGAGTTAACACAATCTGTTGCTCTTGGCTTCAAAGTCAAAAGTGGGTTAAAATGGATTGAGAAAGTTTAGAACAGTTCTTGTTTCACCCTGTTTGTTTGCACACAGAGGAAAATCTCATTATAAATGACACATTCAATTCCCTTTTGAAAGTTTATCTTCACATAGATGGAAATCAGCAGTGTTATTTTGAATTTTTATAAATTCAAGATAGTGGATTCAGCAAAGTGAGGTTGTAAACCAGCTTTTTGTCTGCTTCTGTTCGTTATGAGCAAAACACTGGTAAACACCGCTTTAGCAATACACAAATGATTTGGTTATCATTAATAGGTTTTAATTATGTTTAAAATATTAACTGAAATTTAAAATGCTGCAATAAGTAGATATAAAGTAGAAAGTTGTTTACCACCAACTATATGCAAATGATGTTCATTTAATTTTCTGAACTAATTTAGAAAACTGACTAAAGTAATTTGGAGAGATTCATTCTCTGAAGGATAATAAACTATACTGCAATTAATTTTGGAATAGTTTCTAATAATTTTAAAATAGATGGAAATTAATATTCTGGAATTAATTGGTTTTCTCTGTTATTGTTACTTAGAAATAATGAATTTCTGTTTTTCTTCAGAATCCAAAGGTTGCTAAGGAAACCACTTCTATTGTATCTGTGGATATTGCATAGAACTTAACTATATATTAAAAAAATGGGAAATGTAATTACAACTACCTTCTATTCAGAAGGAATCTTATCTTTTAATCAGCAAGTGATCCTGTTTTAATTTGTGTATTTTAATGTAACAAAAATTTTACATTGCATACACCTTTCCAGGAGGATTTATGCATAATTAGTGTTTCAGGTACAAACAGATAATCTCACAGTAAGAGTTCAATGCAGAGTTAAACAAATGGAGACTGGGTTGAGGCATGGATGAGAAACCATGCTGGAACATCCAGCTGATTCTGGATTTAAATACAGTCGAATACAGTCATTATTCCTCTTTGATCTGCCCTGCCCAAGCTGAAGTGCAGAACATCATTTGGCAAGAGGCACTGCCTTCTTGGAGGGAATTAAACCTGTTGTAGTGAACACTCACAGCCATCAAAGTCTGTGACACATCATATAAAATTACCTTCGAGGGCATGGCCAAGTGATAGCTTGGATTAGCTCTTTGCTTTAGGGAGGGACCCTATCTTTGGGAAACTACCCACTAAATAAAATGGACTTTGCATTAGACACTTGAGCAAATGATGCAATTTGACCTAAAGACAGCTGAATTTTGATAGGTTTGGTAAGTTATACTTATATAGATTTAGACCAGAAATAGAAGAGAGAAGGAACAGGGAGAAAACATAGCAGTCTGCAAAGGGATTCCAAGTACCCACTGGATAAAGACTACATCAATATAATTACAGTCAGGAATTTTTGTAATGTGGATGTCAGTGATGTTTATGAGCATCCTGCTGCCTGATGGCAAATATAAGAGTTAATATAATTAACCTCTTGGTGTTTAGGTAGCTGCCTATCCAGACCTTCAGGGTCTGCCCACCCTCACTGTCCATGGAGCCCCCCTGGGTCTCCTCCACCCTGGCCATGGCTGTCTTAGGTCACAACGTAAGATGTAACCAAAAGTATGTATTCAATCACCATCTGTTAAAACCAGGGGGGCAGTGTTCTTTATCTCTTCCATGACACATCCCTGATAACTCCCTCCAGAGAGATTTTTTTTTCTGTTAATGGGCTATCAAGCCTCACAGCATGACTCATAAAATTACATCATCCCATTGTGAGATGCTCCACCCAGGGGAGGAACCAAGCATTCCTACCTGGATATAATCTGAGGTTTGGAACACCACACTCAGCCCTTACCTACTGGGTTCCCAGAGGACAAGAGCTACATAACCACCACTGGACCTTCAGAGGAAGACCAGACCCTTCTACAGGATCACTGCTTCAACAGAACCACATCTATCACCTCAAGAGGACTGCAGCCACCATTTAATCGGACTGCTACCACCACCCTGCCCGACAGGGTGTCAGGTTGTATCCTGACTCTGTCAGTGCTTCTGTACTA